>CAUYSK010122514.1:0-58350 GCA_963575035.1 Avahi laniger
AAGAAAACATAGGGGAAATTTTCTTCAAATTGATCTTAGCAATAATTTCTTGGATATGACCCCAAAAGCACAGACAACAAAAACAAAAATAGAAAAACGGAACTATATTAAACTAAAAAGCTTCTACATAGCAAAAGAAACCACAATAAAAAGGAAACCTATATATGGGAGAAAATATTTGCAAACCATATATCAGATAAAATAGGGGTCTCCAACCTATGGTGAGTCATATAATTATTTCATTATATATTACAATGTAATAATAATAGAAATAAAGTGCACAATAAATGCAATGCACTTGAATCATCCTGAAACCATCCCCCGTCCACCGCCCCAGTCCATGGAAAATTTATCTTCCTTGAAAATGGTAACTTGTGCCAAAAAGGTTGGGGGCCACTGGAAGGGGTTAATACCTCAAATATCTAAGGAATTCCTATAACTCAATAACAGAGAAATAAATAATCTGATTAAAAATGGGCAAAAGAATTGAATAGATATTTATCCAAAGAAGATGTACAAATGAACAACAGGTAAGAAAAAGTATTCAACATCACTAATTATTAGAGAAATGCAAATTGAGACCATAATGAGATATCACCTTACAGCTGTTTTGATGGTTATTATTAAATACACATACATACACACACACACGTATATATATAAATGAGTGTTAGCAGGTGTGTGGAGAAATTGGAAACCTTGTGCACTGTTGGTGGAAATGTAAAATGGCACAGCCACCTTGGAAAACAGCGTGGTTTCATAAAAAAAAAAAAAAGAAAAGAAAACATAACTACCATAGGATTCACCAATTCCACTTCTGGGTACATATCCAAAAAAATTGAAATCAGGATCTCAAAGATCAAATTAAAAAGCTTCTGCACAGCCAAGGAAACTATCATTAGAGAGAACAGACAACCTACAGAATGGGAGAAAATATTTGCATTCTACACATCCGATAAAGGGCTGATAACAAGAATCTATATAGAACTTAAGAAAATTAACAAGAAAAAAAATCAATCCTGTCAATAAATGGGCAAAGGACATAAACAGAAACTTTTAAAAAGAAGACAGAATAATGGCCAGCAAACATAAAAAAGTGCTCAACATCTCTAATCATCAGGGAAATGCAAATCAAAACCACAATGAGGCCTGGCGCAGTGGCTCATGCCTGTAATCCTAGCTCTCTGGGAGGCAGAGGTGGGCGGATTGTTTGAGCTCAGGAGTTCGAAACCAACCTGAGCCAGAGCGAGACCCCGTCTCTACTAAAATTGGAAAGAAATTAATTGGACAACTAAAAATATATAGAAAAAATCAGCCAGGCATGGTGGCGCATGCCTGTAGTCCCAGCTACTCGGGAGGCTGAGGCAGAGGGATTGCTTGAGCCCAGGAGTTTGAGGTTGCTGTGAGCTAAGATGATGTCACGGCACTCACTCTAGCCCAGACAACAGAGTGAGACTCTGTCTCAAAAAAACCAAAAAAACAAAAAAACCGCAATGAGACATCACCTATCTCCAGTGAGAATGGCCTTTTATCAAAAGGTCCTAAAACAATAAATGTTGACATGGATGTGGAGAGATTGGAACACTCTTACATGCAGGTGGGACTGCAAATTAGTACGGCCTCTCAAAGAAACATTTGCCCTTCTATGAATCACTGAAGCATGATTCACAATAGCTAAAGTATCTACACAACCTAAATGTCCATTGATGGATGAACGGACAAAATGTATATATAAATACAATAGATATTATACAGCCTTCAAAAAAGAAGGAAATCCTGTCATATGCAATAATATCGATGAAACTGAACGATACTATGCTAAGTGAAATAAGCCCATCATAGAAGAACAAACATTGCATGATTCCACTTATTTGAGTTCTCTAAAACAGTCAAACCCATAGAAAATAGAATGATGGTTGCCAGGGGCCAGTGGGAGGGGAAAATGGGAAAGTTGTTCAATGGATAAAAAGTTTCAATTACGCAAGATGAATAAGTTCAAGAGATCTTCCATACAGTATTGTGCCTATAGTTAACAATAGCAGATTGTACACTTAAAAATGTAAGAAGGTACATCTCATGTTAAGTGTTCTTACCACACAAAAACCCCAAAAAACAAAACAGAAACATCCAACTAACAAAAAACAAAGGGGTATGAGGAAACTTTTGGAGGTGATGGATCTGCTTATTACCTTGATTATGATGAGGGTTTCATGAATGTAGGCATGCAGCCAAACTTACCAACTTGTGTATGTTAAATACATGCGGGTTTTTGTATATAAATTACACCTCAATAAATCTTTTAAAAATTAAAAAAAGAGAACTCCACAGTGGAGCAACTATTAAAATTGGGTATGTTTTTAAGGATGTAGGGTAACTTATTTCTGTGTACTACTGGTGGAAAGATAAATTAGGGTAATCATTTTGGAGAGCAATCAGGTAGTATTTAGTGAAATTAAATATTTATACACTTTAAGAAACAACATTTTCATTCCTGGGTATATAAACTGGACCAGCACTTCTCAAAGTTTAGTGTGCATATGAATCACCTTAAGATTGTTAAAATGCAGATTCTAGTTGAGTAGGTCTGTGGTGTGGCCGGAGAATCTGCCTTTATAAGAAGTTCCACGTGATGTCTATATTGCTGGTTGCTAAACAACAATTTGAAACACAAGGTTCTAGAATAATGACTCCCAATGCCATCTACATATTAGAATCACCTGGGACATTAATACACATACTTATGTACAAGCCCCTCCCCAGACCAATTGTATGAGGTAGGAAGAAGGAGTGAAGTCTCCAGGCATTAGCATTTAAAAACTAAAAGAACCTGCCAGATGATTTTAATACTTAGCCAAGGTTGAGAATCATTACCTGAGAGAAATTTTCTCATAGGAAGCACAAGGGTACGTTTTTAAGAATGTTTATCACAGGACCATTTGACAAATAATTAAAAGTACCAAAATGTCCACTATTAGTGGATGGATAGGTAAACTTGTGGTATACGTACAGAACAGAATACTATTAAGAAATCAAGAAAAAAAAACAGATTTACATATAACAATACAGACATTTGTCAAAAAATACCTTGAGCAAAGAAAGAAAGAAAATTATTTTTATAGCATAGTAACATTCATATAAACTATACCTGCAAACAACAATGCTATGTATTCACATATGCATATATATATATGTATGTATGTGTGTGTATATGTGTACATATATATGTATATATAAATGATGAATTCATACCTAAGGCAGGTAAGAAGAGCAGAAATGTAGAAATGAGTAGAAATAAGCACAGAGGAAATCCAACAGATATTTAAAGATAAAAGACAGGCTTTTCATAGACTATTGTGACAGCTTGCCATGGCTATAGAAGGTGAAAAACTCAGTTCTGTGCATCAGGTTAAAATATAGGAATCAACACCTCTTATTGATGAACTTTGTAAAAATAATTTCCTTGAATTTATTGGGGTGGAAATCAAAATGGTAGAGGAAAGAATGTGAAGTGAGACTACTTTCCCTCATGGCTAGCATTAGAAAGAAAGATAGCTGCATAAGAAATTGAAGAGGAAAGGGTAGCAACAAGAGACTGTAAGATTCTTGAACCAATTGGTAGGTGGAGAGAAGGGAATCCGTGAGGAAGATGCTGTTGAGGCCAATGGGCCAAGAAAGTGGATGTTTCTTAAAAAGAGGTTCCTAGCCGGGCACGATGGCTCACGACTGTAATCCTAGCTCTCTGGGAGGCCGAGGCGGGAGGATTGTTTGAGCTCAGGAGTTCGAAACCAGCCTGAACAAGAGCGAGATCCCGTCTCTACTAAAAATAGAAAGAAAGTAATTGGACAACTAAAAATATATAGAAAAAAATCAGCCGGGCATGGTGGCGCGTGCCTGTAGTCCCAGCTACTCGGGAGGCTGAGGCAGAAGGATTGCTTGAGCCCAGGAGTTTGAGGTTGCAGTGAGCTAGGCTGACGCCATGGCACTCACTCTAGCCCAGGCAAAAGAGTGAGAAAAAAAAAAAAAAAAGAGGTTCCTGAAGAGACAGAAAACTACAGAAATCCAGAACAGTGGGTTCTAAATGCTGTTCCACATTTAGAGCTTGATTAGTTTCATGAGATCACCTGGAGTATACACTGTACACATATTGCACACACCCCTTTTTTGCATGAAGTATTTTACCACAAAGAAAAAGATCTCCAGGGAGCTTGTTAAACTATAGATTCCCAAAACTTGCCCTTAGGAATTTAGAACCATTCAATTTCAGTTGAATGAGTCTTGGAAATTTATATTTTTAACAAGCTTTCCAAGTGATTTCTGTGTTTACCAGATTTGGGAAGCACTTATTTAAGACATAAGTAAAGAGAATAGTTCGGAGCAGAAGAAAGTGCATTCCTTCTTTTGAGACAGGTGAAGAGTTAAGGATGGGTATAGATGCAGATAAGATGGCTGGCCAGGCGAGGTTGGCTTCTGGGCATGTCATCTGCTTAGAGGAGAGGGGGAAATGTGTGCTTCGTCTAGAAACCTGGCTTCAGAGCTTGGAAGAAATTCTTTGACAATAGAGGTAGAACACTGCTCTAAAAGTGCCATGGCCTCTCTCCCAGGAACAGGGCAGTTCTTAAATCAAAAGAGCAAGGTGGCTACAACTTTGAGACTAAATGACCTATAATGTTATAGGGGCTGGGCCAGCAGTGTGGGGGCACTCAGGCTGAAGCGATGGTCACATAGCCAGCCATACCTGGAGAGCAACAAGAGCTCTCTAAGAACTATGGCAATGAATAGAGACTGACTCAGTCTCTATGGGAGGGGAACTGAGGGAATGTGGTGGAGAGAGGCTTGGGCAGTGGGAGACTGATAGGACAACTACCAACCAGTGATGAACCTACCATTCAGAGTCCCTTTTCTGTGCTCTATCTCTACTGGAATCCCATTTTTCTCCACACTCCCACCCACACTATCGCATTTACCTGACAAACGTGAGCTCGTTCTTCAAGAACCATCTCAAGAATCATCTTCAAGAGTCATCTTCTGTGAAAACGTCCCCTGACTCCCAGAGCTGGTGCTTTCTGGCTCCATGTGTCCAATGCATCATGTTTATGCCTGCTGTTGTAGTGTATACATTTTCCCCCAGTAGCTTAAAAGACATAGTACAGATTTTCAATAAGTAACCATGAGTTAATTAATAAAGTAATGAACTGAATGATGATGAGAACCAAATGATTCTGTGAATGTCAGCTAAGCCCTTGATTGTCCATACTTAAGCAGGGATGGCCTGAGAAAGAAGCATCATAGAGCTAGACATGATTGCTACACAGATGGTCTGGAGCAGTCTACAGCCATTCACCGCCAATGTACAAGGAGGTCTAGGAGCGTAAAATCGGCAAACACAATTCTATCCTAGGTAATTTAACAGCAACTGAAATGTTTCTAAAACCTAGTGGGATAAGTTTGTTCTTTTACTGGATGAAATAACCAAAGGAAATTGAATTTCAACATAATTATACCTCCTGTTTTAACTCTGAGTGAGAAAGGGACTTTTTTTCCAGATAGAAAGTATGAGATTTCTGTTTAGCTGAGCACCATCTTTCAGGAATCTCCCATAATATCATCTAGCCTTATTCTCCCTGAGAATTCAGCACATCTGTGTATATTTTTATACAATCATAGTTAGCTTACATGGGATATATGTGTGCATGTCCCATCACTATGATTATATATTGTACATAGGGGTAATTTCCCCAGAGTATCTTGGTCATTGTCTTTCACACAAGGGATGCAAAATCACAGAATGGTACAGAGCATAGAACATCTTGCCAAAGAGAAAACTGAGCCCCAGGGACATTATACACACTTGTCTATATTACACATTCATTTAAACAGTCAAAGACTCATCAAATCACATTCAACAAATATTTCAGTGACTTAATGTGAAAAAATATAAAGATGTTGGAGATAAAGATGAATAAGATACAATCTCTGACATCAAGAATTTCACAGTCTTCTTGGGAACGGACACATAAACAGGAATATGCTTCCAGTGAAGTGTGTACTTGGGTTTAAATCTTTGGAGAACAGTTGAATAGTTTGACAATATACACATTGTTTTAAAAATGACCTTGTTCCTTCGATTCCATGCCCATGAATGAATCCAGTGGAAATAAACTTGAATATAAGCAAAGATTTAGCCATAAAGGGTCCTTTTTTAAAAATAAGAGTGTTGCTTGATTTCAGAATAAACTATGATTTATGATACATGAAATCCTTTGCAATCATTAAAATGTATGTTGAGGAAGAATAGTAACATGGAAAGATGACATATTGTTGATAAGGTAAGAGAGTAGATACCATTGCAATTTATATGTTATAAACCTATTTTTTAAAGTATATCTTTATTTATGCCTAGGAAAGAAATTCAGAGTATTAACAGTAGTCATCTCAGAATGGTAAATTACAAATACCGCTCTTTTTCTTTTTCCTCTTGGCTGTATTTTCTAAGAGTTTCACAGTGAATTCACATTTGCTTTAAAAGAAAAAAAAATATTATTTCTAAAGAAATTAAACCATATCTGGATATCAAGGCAGCATTGAGTCCTGAATATCTGTGTCTATACACATGGAGGCAGAGGGCTGGGAGATCTGACCTGTACTGACCCCATTATTCAGTGACTATTGAGCATTAGCAGCTGTCGTTTTCCACGGAATTGTCCAAATTGAGCATCATATGTAAATACTTTTTAAAAAACTTTAATGGAAGAAAACCTAGAATGACTGTGCCCTCCAAATATTGGTAAAGAAGAAACAAGAAACAAGCAAACACATCAAGAGTCAAATATGCTTTAAAAAAATTTCCAGAACATGTGAGAGCACAGCCCTGCTCATTCCTTTGTGCCAGGCAGAGTTATTGCTGCTCCTCCTGGTGAGTCCCATGTCCCTGCAAGCCACTAAGGAGGCTCCCAAATCACCAAGTATCTCACTGTGTTCAGTACTGGTTGTGCATTTTGATGGGTTCCATTTTTTGAAAATAGGTAATTCAGGCATACGTGCTAACTCTTTGTTAGGCAGAATAGCAAGCTGCCTGGAGCATCCCACTCTCTAATCGTCCAAGGTAAACAGGTATTTACTGGATATGAGATCCCGCTAATCTCTGTTTTCAACAAAGTGCTTTCAATCTATTAGGAAGGCATCAGCATGACATAAAAGGACGAAGTGAGACAAATTCAATGGGAACATTGCACCAAGGTCGGAGTGAAAACAGTATTTACCTCGTGAAGACCTCCAGGCACTCAGACAGATTAAATTAGAACAGGAATGAGTACATGCTCTCCTCTATTTATTTAGTTGGCAGAAGGTGCTTTATTTTATATAGATCACACCGCCATCATTGAAAATGTGTTCTATTTTTAAAGTGTCACACCCTGTTGGAGAGAGAACCTGGCTTCTTAAAGGTCATGGAGGCCCAGGAAAGGGGGAAGAGGCAGAGAATGAACATGTATTGAACATCTCCTGGATCTCATTTAACCCTCCCCCTTGAATTCTCATTGATCCCAGCTCTCAAGCCTTCCAGGGAGTTATGATGCCCATCTTACAGATGAACACATTTAGGTTGGGTTTCAGAGAGTTTAAAAAATCATATCTGTGTTTGCTCAGTTATTAAGGGTCAGAAACAGATTTCAGGCCCAGGTCTGTCAGATCCCAAAGCCTGTGCCTTTTCTAAAGCCCTTGCTGCTTCAAAGGTCGGACAGAATGAATGCCACGGTGTCATGTTAAATCAAAAAGGAGGCAGAGAGACCAAATGACAGGGAATGTAGACTTGGCATTTAGACATTGAAACCCTTCTACGAAGTTGTCACACACTCCTACACTGATAATCGGCAGAGCGTGAGAGAGGCTGTAGTCAAGGGCAGTCAGTCTGGTCAGATGCATGTATACCTTTGCAGAGAGTTACTCAGTGGGACTGACCCTCAACAAAGTCAAGGAGCAAGTGGTCATTATCTCTGTGCTGGTGGGCAGAGCATGCAGGCCTGTGGTACGAATGCAGTGCCCAAGCTTCCTTCGCTCTGCTACCTGCCCATTCCTGAATTCTCCCCATCTGTGTTCTATAAGCTTCTGATTTTGAGTCTTCTTCAGCTCTGGCATTAATGACTTTTAATCTGTGATTCTGCTGTTGGAAATTTGTTTAATTTGTGGGAAGGCTGTTGGTGGGATGGGCTTGTCTCTGACTTTTTGGTTTAGAGAATCAGGACTGAGCTCATGGTAACTGATTCTTCCCTGACTGCTAACATACAGTTTCTTCTCCCATAAATTGTTCCTCTTGATGCCCATTTGGGTTCTGGCTTTCTCCAACCCTTTTTTCAGGCACCTAGGATCGTTCTGGACTTTACAGGATTCTATACCAAGAGAACTACTAGGTCACAGCCCTCTGGGCTTGAAGATCTTCTTGCCAACACTTAGCACTTCTTTATCCTATTCCCTTAGGCTCTGCCAGGTCACTGGTTAAATTCAACATCACATAATTGTAACTTTGACCTTAGGAATTAATAAAGTTCAATCTTGAGTCTCTCCCAATTCTACCACTTCCCTACTCAACAATAAGTATTTGAAAGTTTGCTCTTCCGTTGAATCAAAGTCAGCTTCTTAGCTACCTCTCACTGGTCCCAATTCTGCCCTCTGGGGTTATGTAGGCTAAGGAAGGGTAATGTTAAAAACATGTTTAAAAGAGCTGATGTCCTTTAATGAGATCATTAAGGAGGTTTCTTGCAGGAGAAGGTGCAGTGTGAGAGCAAGCGTTAGGGAGGCCTCTTCCAGGAGCCACCTTTGAATTTCCATTGATTCCGTTTCCTCTGTTAGGTCATGTTTGGGGTTTTTGTTCTTCACATGAAATAAGACAGGAGTAGGCAGGCCTCCAGTTCTGGGCTACAAATCATCTGAGGACATCTTCTGTTGCCGAATTTTTAGAGAGGACGGGCTGTGCAAGAAGAAAATCTCAGGCTTTGGAATGGTCCCACTCGACATCTCAAATAGAGCCAAAGCCCTGTCTGGAAGAAAGGTGGAAGTAGATTCCTTTGCAAGATCCATTTTTGACAACTGGCTTGCAAATAAATAGACATAAATTATAAAAACGCCTGGTAGAGCATATAAGACATTTTATTGGAACAGAAACAGATAATAGGAACTCTGTGCATTATTATAAAACTGATTATAGCTCACATACAGGGTGCTCAATCATTGAAAACGCAGCAAAGAGCAGGCAACCTCATGGAATAGGAAGCCCCAGGCCATACTGGCTCTGCCCTTTCTAACCCCTGACGCTCCAGCTGTTGGCACTCAAGCGACCCAGACCACTGAGTGTATAGCCACTCCTGGGGCCAGAGGCCTGGCCAGTGGAGGATATATCCACAAGGCCCATGGCCTTCTACTCAGAACTTTCCGGAAAGACACCTTGGATTAATGGAAAGAGCAAGTTTAATAGACAGGCAAACTTGGGTTTGAATCCTGGCTTCATCACATAGCAGTTGTGTGACCTTGGGAAAATTATTTAACCTCTTATTTTCTTCAACTGTGAAATGGAGATAATTCTCTATCCCCCAGGGATGTGCCAAGGATTAAGTGGAATCATGTTTGCAAATGCTGTATATGATAGCAGTTGTCAGATAAGACAAATACTTATTCCCTTTCCCTTTCCTGCTAGTATCTCCCTTGCCTTTGACTCCTTCTCTAGTCTGGGTTTTGGCATAAAGATGTATTAGAAAGTGTTTTCAGATATCCTTCCACATCCCTGTCCTTTCGGGGTGCTGCCTCTGCCTACTGCTCCTGCTTCTCACTTTGACCATTTTGATCCTTAACAGCACCTTCACAGGAAGAGGAACCAAAGGACGTAGAAGAAGCAAAACTTAAATCCATCTGCTGGATTCTTTGTACATACAACTTTTGGAAGGAGCAACTAATGGAAGTGAGTATGTGCGGGGCTTTAATTTATGATGCATCTACTCTAGACAGTACAGAGAGGAATCACATGTGGTACCTGTCTTCCAGGGCCTTGCTGTGCAATGAAGGAGTTGCACATATAGATGAATAATTTCAGGAATGTGATAACCATCAGAATAGAGGTATGTAGAGGTCATTGGATCATAAGGATCCACAGACTGCTATTCTCATTCTCTCCCCCCCCCCCCCCCCGTCTCCTCTTCCTCCTCTCTCTCTTTGTCCTTTCCCTCTTTCATTACCGAAGCTAAAGAGGGCTCCTTCCCTGTCACTGTTGAAGTGGCAACTTACTATGGGTGTGGGAAGGACATTAGGCCTCTTAACTTCTCCTTGGGTTTTGCTTCTAGTGAATTAATTGCTAGGTGGTGCTGGAGAACTTAATGGCAACTTGCTATTGTTAACTAAGAATGACAGATGTGGAGATAATTTTGAATTGTGTTAATGTTATGAGAAACGAATGAGCTTATGTTGACATGATACCTGATTTAAATATGGATTAGCATGTATTAAGTTTCAAGGCCCTTGCTGGAAAGCTCAAATCTAAGAGCAAGGTGTGTTCTTGTGAGATCCAGTCCCATCATGATTCTAAGAGTTTGCTTTATCCTCTCATTTAAAAAGGAGAAAAGTCAGCTTCTTTGGATTATGTGAACAAATTCCTAAAAATAAAAGCATTACATTTGAAAGATCTTTACCTTTCACACAATCATATTAAAGTGTATCTTGTGATACAAAAATAATATAACTTAGATTATCTGTTATTTAGAATATTTGTCTGTCCTTTTTAAAATTTTTGGCTGACTTTTGCTGTTAATAATAATCATAAACTTACTTAAAAAAATATACCTGTGTTTCCAATAATATGGATCAACTAGTAACAGAGTAGAGACAAAAATAACCTGTTTTCTTTCCTCACTTACCCATCAGACCTGAGTGTGCAAGGGCCTCTCTCCTCTTCCACATGGCACTCTCTCCTCTGACCACTCAGCATTGGAGTTAGGCAATGGCTGATTTTATGTCAATCAGTCCTGATATCATAACTACATAATTAGAAATAATCCATGAATACTTTGTGAAATGTCATATACTTTGGATGTTTCCCACACTTCTTTCTATGCTATAAAATCATTAAGGATGGAGAGGGAGGTTTGAAGACAGGAAGAGGGGCTGAGCTTATACACTGGAGAATATAAGATTTTCCATTTGCAGAGTGCCTTTGTGTGCTGGGATTTCCATATATGTTTCGAAATCTTCACATTACACTATAAAGTAGAAATTTGTTATCCAATATTATAGAGGTAGAAACTGAGGCTCACAGAGATTAATTGATTCATCCAAGTTTTGAGAATTAGCAGGGTCCTAAGCTGAGCTAGAGTCCGTACCTAAGTTTGTCTGGCTTCCAATCCGTGATGGACTAAATTAGCAGACTAGAGACTCACAGGCCCGATCCAGCTCAAGGCCATGGTATTTTTCTTGGTGGGCACTGAGCTCTCCCCACTTAGCCACTTTCGCTCTCTTATACTCTGTTATATACATCACACACACTATTTTCTCTCCCCAGTCTCGGGTGGTGTTTAGAGTCTGGATCACTGCCCCTGGTGTGATGGAATGGTTTTGAGTTTTGGAGCCAGACAGTCAAGCATTTCAGTCTGGATCCAGCCAATTACTAATACTAACCATGTGTGCTTTGGGTAAGTGTTTGAGCTGTTTCCTTCACATAAGTGGGAAGAACTAAACCTGGGTCATAGAGTTGTTGTAAGGATTAAAAAGAAATACATGTAAAGTGCTTGATATTCTGTAAATATTGGTGCCCTCTATGATCCCCTCCCACTCTCACTGGCATCTTTTATGAAATCACTTCTTTGAGAAATTTCCACATGTTCTCTCAGCTCTAAAGACTTTGCCCCTACAGGAGTGTTGATTGAGGCTACAGTCTCCATTGCTACTGTAAGAAGATATTAACTAGAATTCTTCCTGCCTCCTTTTCTACTCGGGGGAGAATCAAAAGATACCAAATACCAAAGAAAGTGTGAGAACAATCCTTATATTTATGTACGATACTTCATAACAGAAATTTTTAATGACCGCCTTCAGGATCCTTGGCCTCTCAACCACATCAAAGACATAAAAGAAGGATCCTAATGAGGAGAGGTGGGAAGATTAGGGAAAAGATTTCCTAGGAACTGTTGCTGGTATCAAGTCTTTACTCTCCACCCTCTCCTTTGCTTCAGGCCTAAGGGGGGCAGATTTCTACATGGCCCTTTCAAGCGCTGTTGTTGCGGTTGTTGGGGGAGGGGGCGGTTCTGTTTATTTGGGTCTGATTCTCAATAGGAAATCTAGAGGACAAAAGGCTGATAGGTTGCTTTGGTGGCAGAACCATGGGAGGGTTGCTACAATCTAATCTCGTTGATCTGAGTATTCCTTGAGTCCATTCAAGGCAAAGGTACATGAATGTTTCCCATGGAGTGAATGTGGGCCACAGGGAAGAACTTCTGGCAGATGCTGTCCGTGCATACCCATATCCCTCAGGCCCTTTCATTTTAGTATGCCCCTACTGACTTCTAAGTACTAGTAACTCTGTTCCTAAGAACTTTTTCTGTGACTAGAGGAGGTCACTCTGCCCGTGGGTGAAGTGACCTGGAAATGTCAGGGAATTAGCTCCTCCTTGGAGCACTCTTAAACCTACACTGATGTGAGATTGGGTGCATTTATACACTTGTAAATACCACAGCTCCCTTGTTTCCAATCTTGAATAATTCTGAGGCATGTATTTGGCACCATTTCCCGAAATTTCCCTGTGGGATTAAACTCCAGTGGTAGCTAGCTTAGTAGTGTGATTTTTACTGATTGTCTTCTGTTCCCTGTATGACTTCCTCACTCTCCTACAAGCATTCTGTACAACTTCCAAACAAACTACTTTCATTCTAATCCTTACCTCAGGGTCTGATTCTGGGGGAACTCAAACTAACACAGTTGGCATCAGAAGAGGTCCAAGGAAGAAGAATGCCCTTATGATGGGATTCTGGCACTTGCCAACCAGATCACGAAAGGGCCTCATTACTTGTAGTGACAAGAGAAGTGGTGATAATCCCTGGCATGCTGAACATCGCAATTTTAAATATTCTCATCTGTAGCAAATTATAATAGAATGGATATAGGCTTCTGCAGTATCTCTAGCTTTTCTTAAATATGGTGGCAATGGTAATTATGAAGACTGTGAAGTTGATTGTTGTTAATTGTCATATTGGCACTGAAGGAAGAAAATGACAACCTCAATTCAGCTAGCCATCCAATAAGAGCTCAGTGTGAAAGCCAGAAGACCTCTAATACAGCATTTAAAGACAGAGCCTCTCAACATGTAGTCAGAGGGTAGATCCAGCTGAAAATCAGATCTGGGACCTGAGTATGAGAGAGAGAGAATTGCAAAGACTTAATTCTCAATCCTATAATTGCTAAAGATAAGAAACTTTATGCCTTTATAGGGAAGTATGACCCTGAGACCTGAGATGGGAATATTTGGGGAAGATGTGCTTGAGAACCTTGAACTTCCAGAGTCTCCTGAACTCCTGGGCCCATGGGAATGGTTTGGTCCCCATTGTTATAGAATGCCAAATCCTCATTGTCTAGAAAATATGAAAAGGACTTACTTCAGGCAGGTACCCCATAAAATAATACTTGACTTCTTCAAGGTTTACCTCTGCTCCTCTCACAGATTCTAGGACAACAACTTGGGTTAAAACTCAGCTTGAACTCCTGAGAAAACACTTTTGCTGTTCCAGGAAAAAAATGGATCATTAACAAAAGAACTGCAAGACCTGGCTAATTAGTTCTGGCAGAATTAAGGAGAACATATCTTGAAGTGGTCTTTTGAATGGGCTAACCCAGCAGTGGGGAATGTAAGTCTGGATAGAGAGAATTTTTGAAATGAGGACCTTAGTTTAATGTACTGGGAAGGACTCCTGGAGTTAATTCTAACATGCTGCTGGGGGTAGTTCCTCGAAGCTTGGAAATTGATGGCCAGCAGTAAATGAGATGGAATTGGTGTATAAATATCCACCTCCTTTTCCTTGTAGGGTAGGAAAATTCTTAGGTGGGTGTTGAATTTTCTTTCCCAGAGTTTTCTCTTAGGATTAAGCAACAGGAGCTGAAAGAAATATCAGATTCCTAAGAGATAAAGAAATAGTCACCAATAACAACTGAGCAAAAGGGTGAATGTAAACAGGTCGAGGAGGAAGTTTGCCGTCCTGAGTCAATCTGAACACCTATCAGACCCCATGAACGTAAAGTCGTCTTGGAACAGAACCAATCTAAGTAAAATGTTCTTATGCTTTAACCATTTTTCCTTCTCCTTTGTTTTGACTCCAGAGATATAAAAAAACCTATCTAGTAATCTAGGAATGTGTGGTGAGTAGAAAAAAGAAACACAAGTCATAAAAACAGAGAAATCAAATATTATTACTCCTTTTCATACTCTAAAATAAGCCCAAGCTGTGAGGAAAAAGAATAATTTTTGATTTTTCATAAGTGTCATAGACTAGATACTCTAATTACTGAATTGACATTGTGTTTATGATTTAAAAGGATGTAGGACTCTCTTTTAACTAAGTTGTTTGAAAAAGTCATCATACCTATCATTTTTTTCATCTGGAAGCTGAGAAAAAATTTCTATACAATATGTAAAGGTATAGTGAAACAAAGTTTCATTTGATTACACAAAATATACCTGTTCTACATGCCAGTTCTCCCACTTTATTGTTGCTTTTGTCTTTCTCAGAATCACTCTGGCTTTTCTTGCTGTATGTCCTGCTACAGTAATAAAAAGCATAGTTGACAGCAATTGATGTAGAGAAAAGGTAACATATCGAGCTGGAAGAAATCTAAGCTGTCCTAAGTGTTTCTTTCCTAGTCAGCCATACTTAGTGGTTGATAACATCCAGGCTATTTTTAAGCCATATTCACATTGCTTCATTCGTTTTCTTTTTAAAGCATAAAATAATGTATAAACAAAGAAAAAAATACCCAACTCTAAGAGATAAAAGGCTGAAAACCATGGGGCCATTTGACTTTTTCTCTTGGGTCTTAAAATGAATACAGTAATGTTTGCTTCATAAGGAAGAGAGAAACAGGAGGAATTGAGATGGCCACCCACAATGTGGAATAAGTCACTTTCTATCACTAAATTCTATCAGAATCTTCTAGAACATTGTGTATTGTGTATCAGCAAAGAGATCTGTGACCCAGACTGAATGTTTCTGTCTTGCTGTGGACTTCTGTGTTATAGAAAACAAAATCCAAAGCTATACTCAAATCCAGCAATGTGGCTTCCCCTTTTTTTGCATGAACCTTCATTTACCATGGAAGGAAACAATTTGGAATGGCATTATTTATTGTCCCCAAAACCTCTTTATTGATTTCTGGACCTAATGTTTTTTGCTTTTGTTACAGATGGATTTCTTACAGAATGCCTGATGTTCTCTTTCCATATCAGATTCTCTCTTGGTCAAATTCAACAACTTGGAGAAAACCATCAATTAAAGCATCATAAGATATGGATAGGGCTCAAAAGATATCCATCTCTTCCTTTGGACCATTGTTTCCTGACTGTACAGAGACAAGCTGCATGTCTATGCCAGTGGTTCTGAACCAGGGACAGTTTTGCTATTTTCCCCTTCCATGATATTTGGCAATGTCTAGAAGTTTTTTTGGTTGACACAACTGGGTAGGGGGAGCTACTGGCATCCAGTGGGGAGAGGCCAGGAATGCTCCTAAACATCTGTATTAGTTTTCTATTGCTGTGTAATAAATTGTCACAAATTTAGCTTAAAAAACCACATATTTATATCTCTCAGTTCTGTAGGTCAGAAGTCTGATGGGATGGAAGAGGTGGGGCTTGACTAGGTTCTCTGCTTAGAATCTCACGTGGCTAAACTCAAGATGTAAGCCAGACTGGGCTCTTATCTGGAGACTCCTGGGAAGAATCCACTTTCAAGTTCATTCAGGTTGTTGGCAGAATTCAGTTCCTTGAAGATGTAGCGCTGAAGTCCCCATATCCTTGCTGGCTGTCAGCCAGAGACTGTTTCCAGTTCCTAAAGGGCACCCACATTGGTTTGCTTGTGGGCCCCTCCATCGTCTACACCAACAACATGTTGGATCCTTCTTGTGCTTTGAATCTCTGACTTTCCCTTATGCTGCCAGGCAGAAAAAAACTCTTCTGTTAATGAGCTCACCTGTTTGGATCCAACCTCTCCGAATAATCTCTGTATCTTAAGGTTAGCTATTTGAAATTTTAATTACATCTACAAAAATTTGGTCACAGTAGTATCTAGATTAGTTTTTGATTGCATAGCCGTTAGAGTTAATCTTGGGGGACCATCTTTGGAATCTTGCTTACCACACGAACCTACAATGCACAAGAGAGCCACTCACAGCAAATAATCTGGCTCGAAATGCCAATAGTGTGGAGGTTGAGAAACCCTAGTCCAGGCATAGCTTTTTGTGCATGGTGGAAGTATTTTCAGTTTATCTTTCTCATGAGAAGCAGATTCACAGCCTACAGCATTTAAAAGAAGCATATGCCACTGAGTTTCTGATCATGATCCAAAACTGTCATTATCCGGGAGCTGTTGGCCACGAAGATCTTATCAAATTTCTGACATCTGTTGGTCCATCTATCTTTACTCATCTACCTCTTTAACTTCACATCCATCAGTCTACTTAGTTTACGTTCTTTGCTTCTTTGACACGAGTGATATAGTTCATTTAAAAAATACTTTTAAAAAGAGGGGCTTGTTAACATTCTTTGCATTTGGCCAGATAATCTGAATGTGATTGATCATGTATGTAACTAGAATGTAAGTTTCTGACTGCAAAAACTTTCCCTTGATCACTGAGGTACTAAGCACCTGGCACAGTTTGTGGCACGTAATAGACACTCCATGAATATCTGTTCAATAAATGCATTTCCTAGGCAAGAATAATGCAGCAAGGGGAATCTTCCCTTTTTGCTCAAATATCCAGATTTAGTCAGATCTGAGACTTGATCAGAGAATGGTTTTACTATGAGGTATGCAGGGATGAAGCATATGTTTGTGCAACCGGAGTTTAGCAGTGCCCTGATGGGTATGTAAATGTGCCTAGGCTCTCTGTATTTCTTAAAATTAGAGAAGCCACCTGATTCAAACTCCGACCTCAGTAAAAGCATCTGTATGACATCCCTCATGGGTCTAGTTTGTGTTTCAGTCCTTCCAGAGGGTGTCACAGGAGCTGGATACTTTGGAATAGTAACATTCAAAGTTTTTTGCCTGTATGTTGCCTAAAACAATTTTTGAAAATCATGGACTCCTTTGCACATTTTAAGTTGACATATAAAATTTTTAAATCATAAGTTTAATAGTTTTAAAGGATATAATTTCTGGAAAATTCCATATTCTGCATGCACTTTAAATATAATTTGTCAAAACCTCGGATCAATAGATTTAGCTTATTCAACTTATATAACATGTCTTCCGTACTACCTATCAGGGAAATCCAGTTCGAACTGTCAATCCAAATAGACAAATCAGGCTTAGTTTCTCCAAAAAAGTCTGGATTCATTTTTCAATTTAAATAAGCCAGAATACTTTCATCTCTGTGACAACCATCTCATTTTTAAATTATAATTCTAGGATAAATTGCTATATAGATAGATATGACACAGAGCCTTAAAATGAGTTTGTCCCCTAGGTGACAGCTGTCACCTCTCTTGGGAGTTATACATTCTCAAGATGTTCCTTTGTTTAATTTCCCAAGGGATTTTGCACCCTGAGTAATGGACTATAGTAAGATTGAGGACTGGTGAGACATATGTTTTTCTTTTGTGAAGTAGGGGAAATACAAGGAGCAGTGACAAACAGTAAGTTTTAACCTCAGATAGATACATTTTAGGGGAAGTACACAAAGAGGTAGAGGACTTGGAAACTAATTCCCTTGAAATGATACATATCCATATTTCCCTGGAAAAATTTTAATATACTTTCAGGGATATGACTCCTCCAGTTTGAAGACTGCTGGTATAGATGATAACCTGGTACATTGTTACAAAGATCTTTCCACTAGTGAAATAACAAACTGAAATATGCATCTTACCTATGTCTGTTCCACTATATTTCAGTTCCCTCTTGAGTATCCAGAGTAGGATAAATTCATCTTCTATTGATGATGCTCCAAACATTTGAAGATGCTGTGATGCATCCCTCACATCTTTCTGTCTCTAAGATTAGTATTCCTAAATCCTTCAATTGCTCATTGCCTATCATTGCTTTCATCCCTTCACCTTTCTATTCATCCTCCTATAAAGGATACTAAAACTTATCTAAATTTCCGGAATTTTGATGTCCAAAGCAATGTAATGTGTCTATTACCAGGGATAAAATATCAATCTTAGTAATTTCCTTCATAATGTAATAATCTACTATCTATTAAATGCTTGCTATATACTCAGTGCTTAAAATAACATGGCAAAGAAGATACTATTATTATCATTATTATTATTCCCGTTTTATAGATGAGAAGACCAAATTGGAAATGAACTTGATAACTAGAACAAAGTTAAGACTTTCATTAAGAGCATCGTTTTTTCAATTAGTTGCTGCCTGGGGCAGTAGTTGATTTAACAGGAACATGACAACATATAGGCATACCTCTGTAGATATGCAGAGGCCCAGAATAGAGGAGACAAAAGATTAGGCAAAATGTCAGGATCAGGTGCACATCCTCTGGAAAAGTCCCTGTAAATCTAAGAGCAGCCTAGCATGTATTGTGTTGCACTGTGATTTAGAATGACCTGGTCCAGCACAGTGGGTTCCAAACTAGACTCTGTTCACTCCAAGGAAGTCTGTGAAGGTCCTGTAGATGGTTGCCAGAGGGAGGGGAGAACCCAAAATATAGAGTCTTCTGCTTTCCATTCCATTCACCCTCTTCTGCTTCAACCAAGCATCACTGCTGTTCTCTAGTTTTGTAATACTTATTTACCCCAATCAAAAGAGATAGAGATAGTGATAAAATAAAAATAGAAATAGAGATGTGTGTGTGTGTGTATGTGTGTGTGTGTGTGTGTGTGAGAGAGAGAGAGAAAGAGAGAGAGAGAGAGAGAGAGAAACTACCAGTCATGAAATGAATACTAACTTTGGAATCAGTCTACCTAGGTTTCAGCCTAGTGATATATGTAGTAATATACTTATTATTAGGTGACTTGAGCATGGTCTTTTAATCACCCTGAGCTTTAGTTTTCTCAACCACAAACTCACAGGTACCCAAATATTTTTGTTAAACAAATAAGTTAATGAAGAAAAGAATAAATAAATAATTTTATATTTTGGCAAAAATAACCTCTCAGTGTTGTAGCGAGGATTAATGCTAATACAGAGAGAGTTTAGTACAGTCTGGTACATAATAGGTGCTTTACAAATAATGACAATGGCTACCATTATTATTATTATTATTGATTCGGTGCTTCTTATATTGATGTACAGGTGCCCATGTGACATTTCCTAAGTTAGGCAGAGATCTGTCATTAAACTTGAGAGCAAGGATTATATGCTGTTAAATATTTGGAACATGTCTGAGTCCAAAGAGGGTTTTCCATCACAAGAAAAGGTTATGGGAATCTCAGAAGCTTCTTGATTCTCCACTCTTGGGAGTGCAGCTTGGGAAGTTTGGTGACAAAAAAAATGGTGGTAGCAATAGCACTGTCTGGAAGAAGCCTTGCTCTTGAGCCAGAAGTGCCAAAATCATACTGCAACTCAGTGGGATCAATTCCTACATACCCAAGAGGTACACATATTTGCCATCACTGCTATTCCTTGGATTTGAATCACACTACCCAGTGACATTCAAGTCTATGTATTTAGCACATTTGTTCTCTGGGTAAGAACAAATTGTGAACCTACAGCTTATTCTTCTTGAAAGAGAAAGGAAAAAAATGTACAGGGCTTATAACATGAAAATTGATGTCTTTAATCTACCTAAATCATTTTTAGTTAAATACCATCGTCTTGTGAATCATATTCATCTGCTGTAGATTGCAAAACTTCTCTAGGTTAAGACCTTGTCTTTTCATAGGTTATGTAAAATGGTGCAGACACTTTTAGCACTCCTGATATGACACATGGCTATCATTTGTAACAAAAGAATAACAATGGCAGCCTCTTGACATGTCCTAGAAGTTTGGTGAGCAAGAGGAACCCCCTTACATACATATGTAATCCCATTACAACATACTGTAATGTTATGTTCCCCACAGGGAAAACCCAATAGCTCATTCCTCCAAATCTCAAAAACAGACCATTGAGAGTTAATTCTAATCATGTAAAGATACTTTGCTACAAGACAGTTTTTTTATTTTTATTTTTTTGTTAAAGAGTCTCTTTAAATAGCCAGATCTTTTTTTGGAATATTCAGAATTGGATTTGCTTTCCAAAATGTTGATTAGCCTCAACTTTTCAGGAACAAAGAGGGTGAGCAAAAATGTAGTATTGCCTGTTAGATGTCAATGGTAAAGTCTCACTTAGCGGTCACAGTGAAAGACAAAACAAAACAAAACAAAAACAAAACAAAACAAAAAAAGGCCTAGCACTCTATCTCCTGAGTCCACCAAAGTCAGAATGTCCAAATGTGGCAGGTGGCTCCTACAGGCACCAGGTGCCTTCATTCCAGGCAGGAAGGCTTTGCTAGCATTGGGGTCATTGACCATCAGCAACTGCGTGACTCTAACAGCCAAGGGCATCAATCCATCTTCCGAAGTAATCATGCATTATTCAGCATGCACGGAACTATTAGCTTATATAGGGATACTTTCCTTTATTGAGACAATTATGAATATAAAGCTGATGACTTTTATTCAATAAACGAAAATAGAATTTAGGGGAGATATGATGTATTTCTTCTGCCATATATAAGTCATGGGCAAGAAGAGGAAAAGAATTTGAAGTAAGACTGGAAAGGAACACTGATTCAGAAGAAAGGATTCTTCCTCACCTGCAGATTACAGACAGACAAGAATTTTATCCTCACGTCAGACCCCCTTTCTTTACAAGTACAGCAAATACATGCAGATAAGTGGGCATCGGTCATTCCTATTAGCTCTCGTGTCTGATGCATAGCAGGAAAAAGCAGCAATGTATACTTGCATCATTCAATTCAGCAAGTAAGTATTGTACAGGCACTGTGCTAGACTCAAAGATAGGAAAAAAACAAGACATGGAGGGAAGAAGAAAATACACCTTTAATAAGATACCTGAGTGCCTTCAAAAATCGTACAATGACTTTAGGTACTATGCCTAGCTGTCATCTCCAATAGAAAAATGAGCACACTCCATTTCAAAGCTGGCTACTGTGACCAAATGCACAATTCGTATTTTTCCGAGGTTCCTAAACCAATAGTTGACTAGACTGCCCAGATTTAGGGAGGCTGTTGAAAACCCTTCTGGAAGTTCTGTCCATTGTGCTGAAAGGCTATTCTTAATACTACAGCAAATGCACCAAGCAGATTAATAAGAATTAGGGCCACTAGAGAGGCACAATACTCAGAATTTTCGCAGGGCAGTTCATTTCTGCACTCCTCTGAGTAGTTACGTCTTCCTGCCTGGTAAGCCTCTGCATGCTTTGTGTGCTCATGAGTGCCCATAGATTGTCACAATGGAAGGGGTGTTTCATATGGTGAGTAGGTCTTGGGCCTGGAGATGAGTACGTGAAGGAGGAGAGGAGATCATGAGTCGGGTGGTGTAAAAGATAAGCTGGAGACTCCAGTGGAGGAAAATGGTTAATTTGGATTGTTTGATTGATTCAGGTTTGTGTTTTGGGTTCTGTCACACTTGAGTTGAGAAGTGTCCCTGTTGTCTCTCTAATACACGCAGTTTATATGGAAAACCAGGAGCAGCACAGAGAGGATTTGGGGGTGGGGGCCCCTCATCAACCACCAGGGAGAAAGTCTGATCTGTGCACCGAGGGAAGGTGGTTCTCTAGGGTGTAAAAATGTGATCATGGGACCATTTGGGAAAAGGTTGAGGGTGAGGAATCCGACAGCTGGAGAACTGAAGCTTCAACCCTTCGTAGGCAAAAGAGTGGGGAAGGTGAGTTGCTCTCAGGGTGGGGCTGGGGGCTGCTCCTCCTAGTTCCTGGGCAGGAGAAGGGCAGGGAACGGGGAGGTGTGTGTCAGAGGCTCATCATGCCTCGACAAGGTGTTGGGGTGTGAGGGTGGGTGGGGGCCTGAGGGGTGGCTTGGAGCCCTGGCGGTGGCTGCCTGACGTCACCGGCCTCTCTGGCAATAGGCTGCGAGCTCAGCTCTCTGAAGCGGTGGCGAAGGCGGCGGCGACGGCGGCAACGCGGCTCGGTCTCTGGCCCATTCACTCCGCGCCTTCTGCAGCCGCCACTGCAGCCGCGTGGCGGGGGCTCCCTCGCAGCAGCCAGCCGGCGGCCCCAGGTAAGAGACACGGTGCGGCAAAGGCTTCGGATGGCTGGGTGACTCGGTGGCCGGGCACGAGAGGGGAAGACAGCTCACGCGGCCTGCGCAGGCACCCCGGCGGTAGCTTCTGCCCCACCCCTGCCCTGCCCCAGCCCCTGCTTCGGCCCGGCCCGGGCTCGGGCTTGCTTGCGCGCTGCCTCGCTACTCCGCAGTGCAACAGTTTGCAGCTGCCTCTTGGGAGCGGCAAAAGGGCTCTGCTGCGCGTTGCGGGTCTATCCGGCTCTGTTCCCGGGGAAAAGCCTTGGGGCCCTTGGGCTGGGTCTAGGAAGGTCGGAGAGCAGGTCTATTCCCTAAACTTTGCAGGCGGAAACCCACCCCACCCCCATGCCAGTTCTAGCTCCTCTAGAAAGAAGCAGGATACTGTTAAGTTGGGGACACAGGGAGATGAGGAGGAAGGGGGCGTTTGCAGGGATGTGTCAGCTCAGAAAGGTGCTTCAGCTGCTTTTTCGGGGCGGGGGTGCCAGAGAAGAAGGCTGGAGAAAGGATGGGGGGCGCGATCCTGCGCTTTAGCCGCGGCCGCGGACAGAGGCAGAATGGGATGTGGAGCCAGGGGTATCCCCGGGGACCTACGGGTTCGGACGCCGTCTGGGGAGGAAGAGTCTGGGGGGAAGGGAGGGGAGGACTGAGTACCCGGAGCCCTCTTGGCGGCCCGGAGTGGGTGCTGGGGAGGGTAGGATCCAGGCGAAGACGTCCACGGAGCGGGCGCAGGAAAGAGAGTCGGCGCTCTGGGGAGTAGGGACTGTGCTCCAAGGCGGCTGCGTGTCTCTTGCAATTAGAAAGTTGTGAAGGGCGCAGGGAGGCTGCCTTATCTGCTGAGTAATCTGCACTTCCGCGGTGCCGGCGCAGACCCCTTCCTGGCGAGTGGCGCGAGCGGCAGCTGGTGGCTCTGGTCCGCGGCCAGGGGCGGGCGGGCTGGATTCCGCCGGCGGAGGAGAAGACTGGACAGCGCCCAGCTGAGGCAGCTTTGCGGTGGTGGCTGATCCTTCCCGACCTCCGCACTCCCTTGCGCGGCGGCCGGGAGCCTAACCAAGCCTGTTCTCTTTGCAGCTTGGCGCCTCCGCGGAGGAAAAGGGCGCGCCGAGACGTGTTCGAGTCGGGACCAGAGAGGACCTGCCGGCGCCGCTCGCTCCGGGCCCGCTTGCTTGCCAGCAGCTGCTCCCTCAGTCCTGGGCTCGCGCGCACGCCCCCTCCCGCTCCAGGGAGTAGTTTTGGGTGGCGTGGGCTCCGTCCTCTTTTTGGCTGGTGGGAACAGCGTGCCCAAAAGGAGAAGCCTAGTGGGCCCGGCCCTTCTCAGCCCAGTGCCGATGAGTGCCCGGGCGCCAAAGGAGCTGAGGCTGGCGCTGCCGCCGTGTCTCCTCAACCGGACCTTTGCTTCCCCCAACGCCAGCGGCAGCGGCTCCGCGAATGCCCGCGACTCGGGTGCAGGCGGCGGCGGCGGCACCTGCATCACGCAGGTGGGACAGCAGCTCTTCCAGTCCTTCTCCTCCACGCTGGTGCTGATTGTCCTGGTCACCCTCATCTTCTGCCTCATCGTGCTGTCCCTCTCCACCTTCCACATCCACAAGCGTAGGATGAAGAAGCGGAAGATGCAGAGGGCTCAGGAGGAATACGAGCGGGATCACTGCAGCGGCAGCCGCGGTGGCGGGGGGCTGCCCCGGGCGGGCAGGCAGGCCCCAAACCACGCAAAAGAAACCCGGCTGGAGAGGCAGCCCCGGGACTCTGCCTTTTGCGCCTCCTCCAACCCCTCGTCGTCGTCCTCCTCCTCCTCTTCGTCGCCTGGCCTGCCGTGCCAGGGTTCCTGTGCCCCTCCGCCTCCACCGCCAGCCTCCAGTCCACAAGGAGCACACGCAGCCTCCTCCTGTTTGGACACAGCTGGCGAGGGCCTTTTGCAAACGGTGGTACTATCCTGATTGTCTAAGCCCCTCTCTTCTCCCCTTCCTCGTTTCCAGCATCTTTGCCATCCTTGCTTTTTTCCTCCTCCTTCCCTTTCCCGTTATCCTCTGGCCCCTCTTTACTCTTCCTTGTTTCCTTATCCGCCCTCCTCTTACTCTGTTTCTCCTCCGCCGAGGCACTGTGCGGTATTTGTAAATATTGGGCGAGGAAAGTCTCGGAAGAAGAACTAACGCTGATAATACTTTATTAATATTTATAGTAATTATTATAATACTAATAACACAATCCAAGCGCATGACAAATCACATAATTTCTCATTGTCAATGAAGGATGCATCTTCCCACACCTCCCTGTGCTCCCTTCAGTAAGGAGGAGAAACCAAACAAGCTACCAAATATATAAAAGGCATTGACCACCGGAGCAGAGGGAGAGGAGGGGGCCCGGTAATGTACATAGCTGTCAAGTTAAGGTTTAGTTTCTTTCCTTCCCATCTGTCCCCTAAGCTTTCACTTTTCCTTTAGCTTCCCTCCTCTCCCCTCCCCATTCCCACCCTCAGCCGGGCTCAGGCAATAGAATATTATAAAGAAAACGTCTACATTAAGCACCAGGACTCCAAGAGGCCACAGAGAAAGTCCCAGAAAAGCGTTTATGAGAGGTACCCCTCTCCAGTCGGTCCTTTTCTTGGTTAACCATTACTTTTTCCAGAGCAGAGCACTTAATTTACTTCTTAAAAATGTCCCTCACTGGCCGAGTATAAGTACGTTAAAATCTTTAAAGGAGTTAAAAAAAAAAAAACAAACAACAAATCTAACGCTTTCATTCCCTGCCCCGCCCCCACCTGTGCACTTTGGACTTGTGACGTTTTCAGGATTTACAGAGAATCCGTGAGCTGTCCAGCCAAGTCTGGTGCTGAAATCGCCTCACTGTACTGGTTACTTCCTCTGGTTGTGCAGGAGGAGGAGGGGCTGTTTTGGAAAGTGACTCTTCTGGCTTTTGGTTGGTTTCTTTCTTCTTTTTATACAATTGGGTTAGCGTGTACTATTGGTTTTCTTCTTCTTAAACATTGCATAAGTTACCTTTTTGTAAAAAAACAAAAAGTATTAGGTGATGTGCAGTGCTGAAATTGCAGTATCTAACCAACTAGAATGTTTCCGTTTTATTTTTAGAACAAGTGCACCTTTGTTATATATTTATTATATTGGTACCAAATACAGAAGAAAACTATAGTTCTGTACTACATCCTCCAAACTGTGTATTCGTGTTCTTAATTTCCAGCTGTTGATATAATGGTTACCACTGGAAGAGAAATTCAGTGGTGCAGACCTGGCTTCTCCTGTTTCCGAAAGTGTTCTTTTGTACCTTACTCTGTAGTAGACTGTTATAAAAAGATGATGCACATGTTTTCTTTTTTTCTTTTGCGAATAACAGAAACGACCACCACAACAGAAACAAACAAATAATGGATGTGCAGGAATGCCATCTATTAAAACATGGTTAATATTTAAACAGTGCCTGTAGTTCTCCCTGCATGCAGTTACCACCTGGAGGCAGTGGTGTGTGTGCTTGCTTGTACTGTATGTGTTTGAGGATGAGACTGGTGGGGATGTTGGGCAATTTGGATGACAGGACATGCAAATTTCAAGAGAAGTTAAATCAAGTAATTACTTATACGATAAAAATGTTTGCAGCTTGTTTAGTTAGAAATCTGTGGCTGCAGCGAAGAAAGGACTCTCTTTTTCTTTCTGAGTCTGGCTTAGCTAACTTCATGGAATGTATGAAAAATACTGAGAAAATAAGAAAGTGAGAGGAGAAGAGAAATATTTTGTTCTCACTCCTAATGCCAGCAAGGCTACCTATGTGAGAAATGGAGTTTTCCTATGGCTATTTACCACTTTGTTTCCTCTGAATGGATGAAAGAAGGGGCCAGAAGCATATTACAGTCTTAATTATATGCAGTGGTATCTAATTTCAGAAACCAACTCTTTGACAGCTATTCAAATGTTTAGGAAATGTATTACTGAGAATGATCTACACAAAGCTCAACCAAAAGAGTCCTTACTATCCTGCAGGGTGTAAGGCAACAGGGCCCCTACGAGCATCCCTCTCCCAATTAACTAGTTTTTCTAGGTTCTGTGTCTTGGTTCCAGGCATATGTGCTCTTATCTAAAGAAAACATTACCTCTGATGTTTTCGGTCATCTAGTAAATTGCCCAAGCTCAATCTGCATCTTTTATAAAAATAATTTAATAAACTTATTTTTAATCACCCATTGGATATTCACCCAAATCCTTTCCTGAAGCACAGAGGATCATCACTGAAACATGCCATGTTGTAACATTAGGAAGACCAGGTATAACCTTTGGGTACAACATGTTAAACAATGAACCAGATTCTCTCCAGTGCCTTAGTCACTTATTAATAATGAGTTAAAGAGTGCATTAACTCCCTCAGGCCACTAGGGAATCCTTTAGTGCATCAAAGCTCTACATTGTACATCAGAAATGACTAAGGCACTGTGAAGAAGAAAGTCCATTAATTTTTGTAGCTTACCCTCATCCAGCGGTAGCTCTTTAATACCTTATTGCAGAATGATTTTTGGACTTGAAATTTGAATAGAATCAGGTACCCAGAAGGGAGCTTCCTCATTTCCAGTGAGCTCTACTAAGTCCATAGATATTACTTTCCCCCTTTATTTGGTGCACTTTTTACAGTAAATAATTTCCCATTTTATTAAAGCAATAAGATGTGTTGAGAGCAGTGCTTGATGATGATTCCATTTTCTTGGTGCTGAAGCTACTCATACGTTTTTGCCTTATGAATCATAGTGCATTCAAGGCATGCAATAATAATCCCCTTCCAAGGAGCAGCCTGTACGCCCTGGGGGTAATTAATGCAATTGTCCTATATTATTTTTCCCCAAAAGAATAGAGGGAGCAAAAGAAATAAAAGTATTATGTATATTATAAAAAAAGATCTTGATACCTCTAAACATGGACACACATCTGTAATATGCTTTTATTGTGCACCTTTAAATGTGTATGCCTTTCTCCATTAATTGAGTCTGGTTAAATATTTTTAATACTGTTCTATGTAAAGATGATGCAGTTTGTGAGTCAAATTTAATACTGAGTTTAATATATTCAGAACCCTAGGCTCTGGTGGTGTCACTTGAGATTTTCTATGAGATAGAAAAAGAATTACACGAAATTTTAGTAAGCCAGTCCCCACACCAAATTATTGCAATAAGCACATATCTAAGCAATTTGTACAGACCCTGTTTAAAGCACTGCTTCTTATAGAGCTCAATTGGCACTCTCAGGAGTTTGGGATGCTACCAACAGGGCATTTTGGTTTTCATTTATATGAAACAAAAGGCAATCTGGAAATAGCTAAATTTATTTTAAGGATTTTGTTCACTGATGTCCCGTCAAACTAATTGCTTCAAACCCCTATAGCTACAGTTCAACTTCTGCACTTGCTATTCAGTATTATAATAAGGTGGCATGCTTGATTCTTATTGTTTTTAAAAATGAGAAAATTGGAGAGAAAATACTGTTATGTCAAATGTATGGGACTCTGAATCTTGAAGATGTAGAAGGATATAATCTTTAGACTTTATATACACCCATAGATATGTATTTATATACGCATACATTTTGTACAAATTTACAATGGACTTTTTGTATTCTCTTTTCTGTCATTACAAGAATGAGATGGAAACCGAATAGCTGTTCCATCCTCTTATCCAGAGAGGATACTAAGAAGTCAGGTGTATGCATGCACTTAGTTCTCTGGGGTCAAATCTGAGTGACTTTCTCTTTATTTAATGAAAGGGGAGAGTCTTAGTTAGCTCTGAAAATTGGTAATTAGATAAGCTTCCTTTCCTAGGTTAGTGACTGAAATGTAGCAATGATAATAAAGTTATGAGCATTTCAATATGGTCTAAATATCTAGATGGAAAACAAAAATATCCAGAAGAGGTTTGGGGCCATCTAGACAGGAAACCTAGATCGTGGTTCGATTTTTCATTTTCAACCTGTATGTTGTGTAGAGATACACCTTATATCTGCATAGCTAAAGGTAAAGTGAAAATATGACCATTATCTCTTTAGTTTGATAAGCAGTTTTTGAAAAAATGGATGAATTTGCTCTAAAAAAAACTTCTTTGGCATTTGACTTTTCCACCATTTCGATCTGCATCAATTGAATTAATTAGATAATGGTCAAAGTTTTATTTTTTCTAGTGTGTAGACATACGCTTTGAATGCTTTTTTGTGGGTGACAGTCGAGCAATTGCTAGCTATATTATGTGAAAGTTATAGGTTAAATTAGAACCAGAAACTTTAATCTAACCTGACCAGGCTCCTCAGGCCCATTCCCATGTGAATCTGGACTTTGAATCTGAATCTGAAAAGCCACTTATTTGGGTCATTCGTTTTTGGAACTAGTGATTGTAGCTCACAGATGTTTCAGTTCATGTTAGAATAAATTGCCCTATCTATAGAAGAGTATTTAATCATTGCACTGAAAGTAAATCTGATTCTGATTGGGTTTTTATTTAGTTGGTGACATTTAAGAAACAGCTTATGTGGCTTGACATTAATACTTGTTACTGTCACAAACCTAATAATATAATTGGTGCCATGTAGGAATGCTTAGCTAGGAATAAGAATTTAATTAACGTTAAATGGGGACAATAACTTATCAAGGTGGTCCTACCCAATTGAGGTAGGGATATTTCCCCAACACTTGTGATTATATTGGGTTGTTTCTATAGAGAGATTAACAGCAACAACAGCAACAACAGTGACAACAACGACAACGACAACAACAGACAAACTGAACTTGAGAATATCCAACAGATAGAATAAAACAGATATTAGAATTCATGGAAAATTTGTTTTGCTTTTCTATCAATAAAAAAGTTTTCTTGTTAATTGGCCTTTTGGACACTATTTCCTTATTAATTTAATTTATAATATAGCAGGATTGAAAAATTACTCCGTTCCATTATCCTCAGATGCTCAAAGAAATTATGCTGTTTTTTTAAGCTACAACTTATGTGTTCTTCCTCACAGACCAATAGCATCTCAGAAATGGGATGTATATAAATTTTAGAATAACCCAATAAACAGTTCAGGGTAATAATTTAGCAGCACCTTTAGGCAGATGTTCAGGCTCTTGAGGTCATATGTTTAGGCTTTCAGATTTCCTTTCTCTGCCTATATTTCTCTAAGATAATCAGGTGTAATCAATCACCTGCCTCACTTTTCTCTTTTGTCTTCTTTTTCTCAAAATTGCCTCAGACTGCAAGAAACAATAGTCTCTTAATATCCTCTTTTCTTTATCTAAGATTCCTCCTACTATAGTTAGTTTCCTGCTTTTACAATGGAATTAATCTTCTTCTTCCCAATGTCAGCCTTATGATTAACTCTTAATGGCAGTTGGACAGGGTATAGGAAACAGAAAGATAAACTTATTGATAAGGGATCTGAAATTGGGACATATTTGAAACATATCATGCCACGATAGTAAACCTTTGTATTCCTGCAAAAGACATGTACTCATGATTAAGGTCCCACTCTCCTTTTTTCCAAGAAGGTGGGAGCTCGATTATCCTGTATTATGTCCCTATTAACATCTGCCCTATCCCTCAAAGTTTGGCTAGAAAACTTTGCTACTGATTGACTATTTCACCTTATATCACTGTTTGGCCTCTGAGAAGGCACAGACTCTTCCCAATACAGGTAATTTACTTCACTGTACCCCTCACTCTTCAGGAGCTGCTGATTGTGTGTGGGTAATTCTTCCATTGATCTTGGATAAACTTCTAGTGGATCTTGAATACTTAGGTGGGGACAAATAGCTATCTCCATCTAAAGGCATTGGCAGATAAAGATTGGGGATACAACCCCATCTGTAGCCATGGTCCCCTTTACTCCCAGTAAGTATGTATTCTTTAACCTCAGCTGTTGGGCTCAAGAGAGGGATAAGTATTAGCTGGCTCTCACAGGACTGGCATGGATCCATTTCCCAACTCCTTGAATCTCCTTGCGTGGACTGACTTTATGAAATATTAGCTGTAGAGTCTAATCTCTTTTACCAAAAGTACCAACTCCAAATATGTTCCAGGTTTGAAGTGATGCTGATAATATTGAATTTCTTTCTCTGAAGAAGTGTCTTTACTTTTAAAAAATTTACAATACAATAAGGGGCTCTAGTGATAACCTCTCCTAAGCCCTCTTTTCTACCTTATACTGCTATCCTCTATCTGCATTTGCAAATCTTCTCTCTTCCTGGGTCATAGCCTTAACTCCAAATTTTTTTATGTTAGCCTGAGGTTTGTAATCACTCTATGGTACAAAAATTTTCTGCACGCAGAACCTCTAAAATCCCAGGAAAGCACCTGCTAGCCTCAATGTACCGAGGTGGCAAAAATACTCACCCTTCACATACAGATTTGCAAAGTAAACGTGGCCACTCTAATTTTCCTGTAATTCATCTCATCCTCCTCGTAGGGACCTATTTGCTGGCTAGTCCTTTTAAGAAAATTTTCAAATTCTTAAAATTTTCTCTTTCCTCTGCTCCTTCCCAAGGTGGTGTCTGGTTATAATTTATGCTATCTCATGGCAGCAGAGGAGGAAGTTTCCTCAGACCTATGCAAGTTAAAGTGATTCTTGATGGTTCAGCTGGACTGTGGCCAGTCTGGTCTGCTTGCCAACGTGGTGACTGCTATGATACAGCAAGTGCCATCTAGTACCCACTGCTGGAGCGTAGGATCCTAGACATTTTTCCATTGTCTCAACATGAGTCTACAGTGGCTTTTTTGCTCCAACTACAGGACTTTGCTGTTTTATTGTGTTTTAAGCATCCCTGGCCCCCCTAACCTGGGACAAATGGGAATTTCTGGGTTCCTTAATACATCCCATTCAGGTGATAGGAAACAAGAAGCCTTCTGGTAGCCTATTGCCATGACCATCATCCCATCGCTACTGCTTTCTTGTTGGAAAGAGGAAAGTACAGAAGCTCTCCCTTGTAAAGGTTTCCCCTAGTAGAGCCAGGGGAATTTGCTGAAGCTCTTACTACCTGCAAAGGCCCAATCCTATCAGAATGCTTATCACTGGGTCCGTCTCTATGGCAATTTCTTCCATGAATCATGGAATTTGAAGAACAAGAGTCTTAGAGTACATCTTTCTCAATCAATATTTGACTTCCCTCCACCTATCTTCAAATTACCCAGTACTGGAAGGGATAGGCTTTTCTATATTGTTCTTTAAGGACTTTCTCCAGTACAATGGTACAATCAGACAGGAAGAGATAGATTGTGGTCTTTCTGCTTTCTAAATGCCATTATCTATACACTGAGTGCAACTTCATAGCTAAATCTTAGAATGGAATATAGAGTGTGTAAGAGACAAAGGAGGCTACATTGGGAGGTGCTTCAGAAATATTTTGTTAGTGACACTTGTTTACACCTAGGTGATGATTTAAAATTGCATGACAGGACTTCAGTGATGTCTAAAAGACACCATCTCTCCATCTACTTGCCAATATATCAACCCTTTAAGAGCTTAGTTCCAGTGGTTTATGTTGTTGGCATCTATCAGGCACCCTTGAGAGAGCTGATAGATGTCAGTAGGATTTTGTGCCATGGTATAGATCAGCCTTTTCTAGGAATCCGGAGATGGAAGGGAGAGGAGGATATGTAGTCACTACATTCCAAAAGTGAGGAAAGAACAAAGAAAGGAGAGATTGAAGACTCACTTCTCCAGCTTTTCCTTGTGGCAAAAACTTTCCCCTTCCCCCTGTCACAATGTGTCCTGTTGGGAGATGCACAAAGGATAGTGATGATTCCCTATACCTGGGAATGTGACCAGACTGTGGTAGGATTATTTACAGGGTTTACCCCGGTTAGTACTGTTTTTAGATTATTAGGTATCTTCATTCCTTTGCTCTAGTAAAACCATCCTATTACCAACAGTTGTCAATCAGCCTGCAGTCCCCACTGTCTGCCCACATTCTCATAGCTGATCCTGGCTTGACCACTGATGAGGTGTCATTAACATACACACACACACACACACACACATACACACACACACACATATGTATATAATCCAGTTGATGAGCTGATCCCTTTGAACCTTTCACCTCTAACATTTGAGATTGTATTCGGTCAACAGATATTCATTGTAAGCCAACTACATGCCAGGCATCATTTTTGGTTCCAGAAATGCAGTAGGAAACAATGTAGGCAAAATGTCCTGTCCTGGTGGGAGTTTCTTCTAGTGGAGAGAAACAATAAACAAAGACCTAAGTAGGCTGGGCACAGTGGCTCACGCCTGTAATCCTACCACTCTGGGAGGCTGAGGCAGGAGGATTGCTTGAGCTCAGGAGTTGAAGACCAGTCTGAGCAAGAGTGAGACCCCATCACTACTAAAAATAGAAAAAAATAGCCAGATGTGGTGGTGAGCACCTGTAGTCCCAGCTACTTGGGGAGCTGAGGCAGGAGATCGCTTAAGCCCAGGAGTTTGAGGTTGCAGTCAGCTATGATGATGCCACTGCACTCTAGCCCTGGGTGACAAGAGTGAAACTCTGTTCCAAAAAACAAACAAACAACAACAACAACAACAAAGAAAAAAATTACAGGGAGGAAAGTGCTATGAAGACAATAAAGCAGGGAAGGAGAAGCGTGCCAAAAAAGAGTGTTGGATTTTAAATAGGGTGGTCAGAGATCCATGCAGATGTATTGGTTAATTGACTTAAAGATTGTTTGACTGCAAGGATTTTTAAAACCCATTTCATCTAGGCCTCTAATTTTATAAATGAGCAAATAGAGATATTGGTAGGAAGAAGGCAAAAAACTTATGCTTACTGAACATTGTGTCAAGTAGAGAGGCGTGGTAAAATCTGCTGCTAACCTTGAGAACCTCCTAGTCTAATTAACCAATAAATTTTAATTAGATTCCAGTATGATAATAAATATGTGTAAAATTACTTTGGAGCACAAACAAGTAATAAAGTCTGTGTGGGTGGGTTAGGAAAAGGTTTCCCAGAGGAGAAAATATTTAATTGGCTTTTGAAGGATGTGTAGGAGTTCATCAAAAGAACGGGTAAACATGAACTAAAGCACAGATGTAAGAGTGTCGTGCACTTTTGCACAACAAAAGTTATGATGTTTGTACTGGGAGTTGACATAAGTCTGAAAAGTAGAAGTAAGCGAAATCATTAAGAGCTCTGCAAGGGTAGCTTTTAAAGATATGCCTTTTCTGTTGTCAGCGGGGAGTTAGTGAGAGATTCTGAATATAGAGGTAAGTTATAGATTTGGATTTATTAAAGATTACTCTGGAAGGATCAGCATATTGAACAGATGAAATGGTGATTGAGACAGCAGATAAAAAGCAACTGCAATAATCCTGTGGCAAGTGATAAGGGTTTGAACCAATGGAGATGGGATGAAAAATAAGGGGATACTCAAGTGCATGTCAAGTTATGGAATTGATGGGGTTGGTGATTAACAGGTGCATGGTGTGATGGAAAGGAAACAAAAAAAGGGAGGAAAGGGCAGAGAGTAGGTTTATGCTTTCTCCTTTTGTGGATCAGGGAAACTCTGGTTGGGTGCTGCTTAGCTATCATGACTTGGTGACCAAGTTATTCATTAATAATAGGGAGTTCAAATGGAGGTCCTGAGCTTTGCTGGCACAGCCTATGATGGATTTGTCCCCAGGCCATGTTCAGAATGTGGTGAAGCCTACTCTGTGGAACAACCTGAAATTTGTCATGAGAGCTTCAAGAAACAGCACTGTCACTATCATGTAATTCTTGAAGACTACTGCTCAGTCTGCCACGTGGGAGGAGTGCTCCATTTATCTGGAAGTGTGTGTGTGTTCTGACATTAACTTCTAGGCCATTTGTTGCAACTTTGAGGTATGTCTGCAGAGAATTGTTATATTATACAGGATCTACTATAAACCTCACTTGACTCTCTTGCAATAGAGAAGTCGTCAGATAGCACACTATTGACAGTGGTAAGAATCAACACACTGCTGAGAAGGAACCCATGGTGTTGGTTAATTTGTTGAAAAACCAACACAGCCAGTAATGTGGGGAAATGGCTTGGGTTCAAATCTTGACTCTGATATTTGGTAGCTATGAGACCCGTAGAAGTTCCTTAACATCTCCATGCTTCAGCTTTATGAAGGTTTATCGTGTGGCTTAAATGAGAAAATATATTCAAAGGTCTAACAACAGTATGGCAGTTTCTGTTCTTGCTTCCTTTATGGGGATTGTTTGGGGAAGGGAAGGAGTAGTTTTTTGGTAGATGACTAGTAGCAAACTCATGTTCTTTGTGCTCTAAGGTCACATTCCAGTCTCTAGAAAGGTACGTGGTGCATAGTAGTTATTCAATATGAATGTTGTTGAATGAACAAGCAAAGGCATGAATTGAAATTCATGCTTGATGAAGTACTTTGGTGCTACTGTAAAAGGAATCTTTCCAGAATAACACCAGCAACAGAAAAGCAGAAAGCAACAGTATGTTTGTTAGTCACCAATTTCACTTCACTTCTGGATAGCAATAAGGAGTGGCATCGTTGGAATCTTTGGCATTGTTCAACGAGCTGTGATATCAAATACATGTTTTGAGGATACAACACTCCTCCTGAATACCCTATCCCTACTCCCCACTCCTGCCTGAATAGCCCAGCAAATCTTGCTTTTAGGACCTGAACCTTAATACTTCTCACGACTGGCACAGGAGCAGTGAGTCAACCATGGGAACTGAAGCCAAATAGACTTTTGGTGAAAAAAGGAAGGATCAGGTCATCAATCGGTCATCTGGCATTTGCTCAGCATCTGTCAAGTCTTGTGCACGGAGGGAGATGCTAATAAAGAAGGCAGGACCCCTTCTCTCAAAGAGCTTATGACTCAGGGAAACAAGACTTTCAGAATGAAATAATACGAGGAAACCAAGTTGAAATGACAATTAGGAATAAAAATAAACCCAAGCTGCATGAACACAAACTGATCCTTAATGATGCAATCTTCTTTTACTCTCATGTCCAGAGAGGGAACCACAGGATTGTACCTACCTGTACATAGAGAAATCTGAGTGTGAAAGCACCATTTGGAGTTGAGGCAAAGAACCACCAAAGTAGGCTCTGTCCCTTCTGACTGGAAAGCACGTCACTGTCCCTCAGTGGTTATGGGAATTACCGGCCCCTGGCAGAATTGCTACAACTCCTCGTTCCTCTTTTTAATCCTTCCACCTACCCCAGGGTGCTCATGTGCTCCACAAACTGCTCAGTGTCCCACTCTGCGACCCACTCCCACTTGAAGTTCTGCCCTCTCAAAGTCACACTTTACAATTAGGTCCATTTTCTCTCTTTGAAAATTCAAAATGAAAGTGTGTCCCTGTCATAATAGCATCTGTGACCTACTTCTTATCTTCCCAGGATCATACTCTTGCAGTATTGAGCATGTATATTTGGCATTATTCACCAGTAACAGTTTATAATGATTTAAGATAACATTCTCATTTTTTTCACAGAAGCCTACAACACTTCAGGTAGGAGGGGACATTTCAGGGAAGAGCTTTGGGTGCAAGAGAGTTGACTTTGGTGCTCTTCTGATCCTATCAGTGGCGTAATTACCTACTTGACTCTGCCTTCAGCAGGCAGGACCTAGGACAGGTTAAGACCCACAGAGTCCTCAAGTCCTGAAAAAATTGTGTCTCCACATTCTATCCCCCTCATGTGATTTAATATAAAAATACTACAAAATTATAAAATAGAGGAAATTCACTAATAAAGTTCTGACTTTTCCCATGGCAACTATTTTAATGCCTTGTGAAAATAATAGTTACTATTTTTTCATGCTCAGTTAGCCTCATGGGAAAACTAGCTAGCACCAAACAGACTTTATGGAGTAACTTAGCAGCTTAGTATCGCCTCGACAAGGGCTAACAGCTCATATTATGACTCAGGGGCTGGCTGCTGAGAGTTTTATCAACCAATCCTCTAAACCTGCTGGCCTCGGGCCCAAAGGAAAGTGTGCCTTTGGTGTCACATCAACACGGCCCCTACTGTACAAAGAAGAAACACTGGGATCACAGGGTCATTGTAGGCCTCTTTGCCACTGATTTCTACTCTCACCTTCAGGGTTAGGGATCACCTTGGCTATGTGGAGCGTAAGAGCATGCTCACTCCCACAGCATCTGAGCAGCAGGCTCTTTTCCTCTTTGGACGACAGAGCTTCCTTGGGAGCTAGTCCAGAGCTATCACTCTTCACTGACTCAGACTGTCTCGGGGCCATGCCACCTATGGGTCTTCAGTGGAGTGTGCCCAGTCTTCATTGCCTTTCCAGGAGACCACCTGCACAAGACAAAAAAAAAAAAAAAAGGGGGAGAGGCAAAATATCCAGGAAGGCCCTATTTTAACCCAGCAGAATAGCACTGACTTTTATTTGCCTTGTAGAAAAGCATCAGCATCATTGAAAGGAAGGGGCACTTTAGCACATATGATATACTCTCTTATCCAGATGCAAAGTGGGTGCCTTTGTTTGCATCTGCTTTGTACTCAGCTAAGATAACTCAGTTAACACTCAGAGAAGACTTTAAGGGCTTATTATTCCTATTTTATAGAAAAAGAACTGAGGCTCATGGAGATTAAGTGATTCCCCAAGGTCACCCTGCTTGTAAGTGACTGAGTCCAGATTTGAATTATGATTTGCCTAATTCCAAATCTCCTGCTCTTTCTTCTCGTTGCCACTAGACCAAAACACCATTCCTGTGACTTTTTATTATCTATTTCAGATCAATTATTTTCATGAGACTGTCTAAGCACCCTTTGAGACTCACCTTAGGAACAAAGAAATAAAACAAAACAAAAATGTATGTAGCCTTTTAGAGCACTTGTTCTCAAAATGCGTTCTCAAGGACCCATTTATACCAGAGACTGAGGTGGTAGTGGGGGAGGGAGGGAAGATTGTCAAGCCTATTAGCTTTATTGGCTACCTGGGCCTGACCCAATATTGACTGGATTTAAATCTCTGGAGATAGGTCTCGGGAATTTGTATCTTTAGTAAATTTCCCAAGTGATCCTGATGCAAACTAAAACCACCGTTCTAGAGGGATATCTGATGAAAAAGGATGAGGATTTTGGGTAAAGTCTGATTTCTGCACATTTTATCAATTTTGTATAGGAAACAGCTTTTTTCAGGATTCTATGGAGTGCATATGCCCATTAACTATTTATTGTACTTGTGAAACGGAGATGTTTCTCTGTATACTAACATGTAGCAATGAAATTGAATGGAATGACCCAGCTTTTCGAGCCTCTTTCCTTTTTGTTGATATGAAGAAAACCAAAAAACTCATGTCCCTCAGACCTGGCTGTAAGAGTCAATAGATCTGGCAAGGTCTCTAGTTCCGAAGACAAGTAATTAGAATTATGTAGATTGGATTGGCAAAGTAATAGCCCCTGAGACAAACCCAAAAGCCACAGCCACCCACCAAATTGCATAAAATGGAGCTGTGGCCCAGAGACAATACACTGGTGTTCTAATGCAGTTAAATAAAATGCTACCAATACAACCCTTGGTTTATCAGCATAGCTGGTGTAATAATCGATACTCCTTCTGGACTGAAGCAGGTCATATGCTATAGCAGAAACACTGTCAAAATTGTTCTTTTTCAAGGAATCAAATACAAAGGAAAAAGAAAAAAATCAAATATGGCCTAGAAGGTGGGAGGTGGGGCCATAGCTATCATGTGTTTAAATCAGAGATTTGAACTTGCTCATTTAAAAAGTGATATAAATCAGGTGATTGGAAATGTTTCACTATCATTTATTTAATAATATAAGCTGCCTAAATTGTGCTAGGAACATTAAATTTGTTATCTTTTCAGTCTTCACAAAACCCTGTGGAATGGGGATTATCCTCACCCATATTTTGCTAATGAGGAAACCCGGCTTGGAGAAGGTGAGCTACTTGCCTGTGGTCACGTGGGGAATGGCAGAGCCCATCTGGCCTTGGAGCCCTGTGCGGAGTTGACACACTGTATTCCTGCATAGTCCTGCTTTCCTGTCCAGTTTCCTTGCTAACAGCAGGGCTATGATTGCTCCAGAATGCTAATTTTTCTCTCTGTGATCGGCTGCCTCTCTGAATGCTGACAGTCACCAATCTCTCTTGCCACCGTTTTGAAAATGGCCTATAGCAAGGGATTCAAAAATCCCTCCCAGCTCATTTACCCCACCCATTCTTATTTTCTGGTGGAGAAAGAACTCACCAAATGCAGACAAGCCATTTCTGAGTTGCACAGGGTATGGTTAAGAGCGCAGGTCTAGAGTTAGACTCCCTGCTCCCAGGATACTAGCTATGTGAAAGTGATTTGGGGCAGGTTACTTAACCCCTCCACTCCTCAATCTCCTAACTTGTAAGCTAGATATGAGGGTGAAAGGGTAATGAATATATATGTAGAACTCTGAATAGCATGAAGTAAATGCTCTATAGATGTTGTGTTTTTTGTTGTTAAAGTTTAGCAATTGGAAATTTTGACCCCAGCTGTCTGTTAATTTGTAATAGCACCCAAACAATCCACAATAAGTGAAACCAACAGTAACTTTTAGTAGCAAAATAAGGAAAGATCCAGTGGCTAAGAGTGTGGGCTCTGAAGGCTGACCACCTGTCTTTAAATCTTGGCTTGACACTCATTAGCTGTGTGATTTTGGTGACTTGCTTAACTCTTCTGTGCCTCAGTTATCCCGTTTGAAAAATAGTGATAACAGGAATGTTATAAAGATGAAAAACAAGTTAATATTTCTAAGTGCTTAGAAAATGCCTGTCACGTAATAAGAACTGCCAAAATGTTGGTTGATAACTTCAAATAACACTTTCTTGAAATTGTGGCTTTTTAAATGATCTCTTCTTTGTGTATGGCCACTATAGATTTGCCAAGTGTTAAAGCCAGACTTGGCAAATTCTGGTAATGTGTTAATCTCAATTTACAAACACCAAATTTTAGTAACCCTTAGACTAAAAGCCTCAGTGGTTTACTCAGTCATGCATAAAAATAAAAATTGATGCATCATGAGAACTGAAAAAAGGACTTGCATTTTTGGATCAGTTATCTGACCATCAAGAAAACTTTGTTGCCCACCATACGTCATAGATTACACTTTGAGAAGTTCGGGTCTGTGTGAACTTCCTCTGACAGTGTGAAACTCCACTTCCCACCCTGGGAAACGTGCAGGGAGGGCAGCAGCATATACAGCCGCCCACTGGTGGATACAAGGCACTGCCCATGGCAGCCCTGGAGAGAGCATCCTTTGGCAGTACTTGAAGCCAGTTAAATGCCCAACAGAGCTGAGCACATGGGTGAGCACCTCTCCAGAACACAGGAAGAAGTATCTGATGGTGCCGAGAGCCTAGACTTTGGAGCCTATCAGGTCTGTATGAAAATCCTCCTTCATCACTCACCAGCCATGGGACCTGGAACAATGTACTCAGACCCTCTGAGCCTTTATTTTCTCAATCTTAAAATGGGGATAATAATACTTACTTACCAAATTACTTTGATATTTTAGTAAAAAAATGTATATGATGCGTTTAACACAGAAACTAAAACTTAGACTCCCATCAACAACAGCTACCATTTCTTGTGTATTTGCGAAGGACACAGGCATTATGTTAGGTACTTAGGATGTATGATTTTCTTTTTTCTCCACAAGGTCCTAGCAGATAGATTTTATTAACCTTTTTTCCTATAGATGGGGAAACTTAGGCTTAGCAAGTTTAAAAACACTTGCCTAAAATCACATGGCCAGCACCTGGTGAAGGCATGGTTTGATCCTGGGTGTTGTCTGAATCTAAACTTGTGACTTTCCCATTCCTTTCATGCTGACTTCCCTTCTCCATCTCCATCCCTATTTTGTTCCAATTCCTTTAGCCCACTGAAGGCAACCACATGGCATTAGAGAACACTCACTCTTAAAGTAAATATATAGACTGCAATATTAGTTACCCAAAAATGTAGCCCGTGCTACTTGTTTATCCTCAGGACTTTAATAAAGGCCAAGGCAGCTGAGAGTGAACAGGTCAGAGCCAGGCAGCAAACCTGACTGACCTTATTTGATGCAGTTTATCTTGCAAAGGATGATGCTTTTGGGGTCCTGACCTTCAGTTCTTCCTATTTTACAGTCCTGAAATAACCTGCTCCAGAAAAAACAGGCTGAGTTTTATTGTCCACAACCGATCTGGAGGAATTATTAATATATTGGCTTAATTTGGGGCATCTCATTAAAATTCTAGCACAAGATCATCAAGATTTCATTTATTTTCCCTCTGAATGAGGTCCCCAAACACCCTCTGATATATCATCGGCCATGTTAACAACTCCTTGATTTCTAATGGTCCCTTCTGCTATCAGTAAATCTAACGAAGGCTAATGGGCCTCCAAATTTGTGACATAACGCACAGGGCCATTCAGTGAAGCACTGATTTTACAGTTTTACAGGAGAGGTTCATTTGAACAAGGAATCCTAAGTCCTAAGTAATAAACCTCACCTACCCTAGCTTAGGAGTGAGGTGAGCAAATAAAATGTCAGCAAAATACCCCCACAGTATTGACAACGTTCCCTAGTGGGATTCAGGATGCAAGACATTTTCCTTAGACTTGAAACCAGAATGAAATTGGCATGCACAGGACACACACTTGCACATACATAATTCTGTGAGATTTTTGTGCTTCCGGTTAGGAATACCTTTATGCAGAAAAGAGACTATTTTCTTCTATAGAGTTTGGAGATATTTATCCTCCCACTCGGGAGGTAGGTAGACATTATTGCCATTTTACAGAGATGGTATTAGGAATGGTAGATATGCTACCAAGTATGGATCACCGCTTGCTGTCCCAACAGTCTACCACCTCTGTCCCCATTAAATAGGTCCAATATACCAATGCAAGCTGAGTGTGTGTATCTTAGCAGCCAGCAGCAATCCTCTTTAATTGCTTCAAGCTGACTCTGACTGACTTGCTCTGCTCTTTCTTACTTTGCCCTCTCTTGTGCTCACAACAAGCTCTGTGTTGGCTGCTACTATGGCTTCTGCTCTCTCTTCTAACATTTGGCTCCATGACCCAGTTTTAGTTTTGCAGATGCTATCAGTTCCTTTCCATATCCCTTGGATATTCATATTCCCTTACATGTGGATGCTTCTTACTGGAAACATTGCAGCTCTCTCTGCAAGTGCTTTCTCAAGCTGCAGGAGCACGCTGAGCCTTCTCCCACAGTAGGCAGAAGTCCTAGGGAGGTAACCCCTCTTTGAAGAAACCAGCCGTTGCCTATGACAGATGGGAGGTGGTGGATAAATTTCCCAGCTTCCTTGTCTCTAGAATAAACTGATTCTGAAATATGTTTTATAGTCTCCCAGAGACTCTCCTTGACTCATTTTTCTCTCCCTTACTGATACTTCCTAGAATCACCTCCTAAACAAATTCTACTTACATTCTTGTCTCAAGGTCTGCTTCTTGGGGCATGCAACCTACAATGTTATCCCAGTTTTAGACATGAGCCTCCTCTAATACATGAACTTACATCTGAGTCCTGAGACCCAGGGTAAGAGATACCCAGCCCTTAAGTCCTACCACAGTCTGATGGGAAATGCCCCAGGCAGACCTGGGACATGTTAGAACATGGAGGATACTGTCTGGTTTTGAAGGCAAACAGGCAGATGAAATAAAGGGGTTTATTTCTACTACTGAGGTCATATAAAACCTTGCCACTCAAAGCGTGGTCCACAGCAGCATTTACATCACCTGGGAACTTGTTACACATGTAAGATTTTAGGCCTCACTCCAGAAGTAATGAACCAGAATTCTTATTTTAAAAAGAACCCCAGGTTATTGCACATTATTATTGCTAAGTACTGCTACAAAGCACACAAAAGCTATAAGCTGGAATCTCTTCCTTAAGGATAAGAGGTAATAGAGCTTTTAGGGATGTAATATTTCTGTGAACCAGTTTTATAGCAATGGATGGAGCCAGACTCTGCCTCTAGACTCTCTGCTTCTGAAATTGAAATTATTTGATGTCTTTCTGAAAGCTTTCCTTTACCCAAGTCTCTGGGTTTCCACCCTTACTCAAGGCAGGAGCTCTCATCAACATACTGTGACTCAGCCTTAACACATACCTGCCTTTACCTGGTCTCTTTCTGGGATTGGATGGACTTCTGCCGTGTTCTCTGTACCTGAATCTTAGTCTTAATAAATGCACCCTACCTTGCCATTCCTACCGTAACCAGTTGCTTCACTAAGGGGTGATGTTTGCTTTGATTCTAGTATGAAATCATCCTTCCTGTTGAGAGACAATCCAGATACTTCCTAGATTTTTAAGGATCACCTGATTAGAGATTCCTCATTACTATATTTTATGATCCACTTTTTACCTCTCTTAGACACCCAATACAAACAACTTGCTTTTATTATGACCTATTATTCCTTATCCTTCATTACCGTGTTTTGCTCTCAGCACTTAACATAATTTGACATTAAAAAATGATGACTGAACTTTAGTTTAGAACTATAAACTCTAGATAAAATACAAAAACAACTACTTGAAAGCTCAGGAGAGTGAACAAAAGCAGGCAAATTTTGGACTAGGGAGATAAGACGCTATCATGGTGAGTTTTCTGTTTTGACAGTTTTTAGCTTAGGGACAGGCTGTAGCCAGCACTGCTTGAGCAACAAAATGCTGATAGAAAACTCACAATTTTTATGGTGTGAAGAACCAAACAACAGAGTTCAGGGAACTCATGATTACTGAAAAAGGTCAGAAAAGAGTCCTGGAAAGGAGAATGTGAGAGAGGTGGAGCCTTGAATTCTTGGTGTAAACTCTTTTCTCAGACTGACTCCTGAACCACTCATGCGCTGAGCAGACTCAAAGCACCCGACTAAGGATAAAAAGACTTAGCTGAGATTTGAACTGCCAGCTCAAGAGACAGAGTTTTCAGTTTGAGTCTAACCAATTTAATTGCCTTCTGGAACAAAAATAGTAACACTTTTGAGAGGAGTGCAATAGAATCCAGAGTCATTACAGCATTACATTCACAATGACCAGAATATAATGCAAAGTTACTTGACATTTGAAGGACTAGAAAAGTCAATTCATTTCCAGAAGAAAATATAATCAACAGAGGACATATCCAAGGTGACTTAGATGTTGGAAACAGCAGAAAGGGACTTTAAAACAGCTGTTATACCTATGCTCAATGAGGTAAAGGAAAACATGCTCATAAGTATGCAGAAACTATAAAAGAGAGCTACACAGAAAATTTTGAACTAAAATGGAAAATATCTAAAATAAAATTTCACTAGATGGGCTTAGCAGGAGAATAGAGATAACCAATGAAAGACTCAATAAACTTGAAAATAGATGAGTAAAAAGGATCCACTTTGAAGAAAAGAGGGAAAAAAATCAGAACAAAAAAACAACAATAAACACTTAACAAAACCATGGGACCCATAGAATAATATAGAAAAGACAAACATATATGTATAACATATATGTTAATTAGAGTCTCATAGAAGGAAAGAGATAGTGGAGCAGAAAAATGTTTTAAGTAATAATGGCTGAAAATAACTCATTTGATGAAACAAATTAACAGGTTCAAGAAGCTCAATTAACCCTAAGCAAAAACAATAAGATGTAAACCTAAGCATATTAAAGTCAAATTTCTGAAAACTTAAAAAATTCTCTAATTGTTTATTTTTGTCTTTTATTCTCTCAATTTTTGCTTCTTCCATATTAATGTACTTTTATTAGGCACATAAATATTTATCATTGTTATATATTCCTTTTATCATTACAAAACATTTTTCTGGTAATACTCACCTCAAAATCTAATATTAATACAGCTATTCCAGGCTTTTTAAGCTTACGGTTTGAATGGTGCATGTTTTTCCATCCACTTACTTTCAATGTATAGTCAAAGTGTATCTCTTGTAGACTGCGTATAGTTGGATCCTGCTTACTTGTATCTCGTCTGTCAAACTCCTCCCTTTAATTGCAGTGTTTGCTCCATTAACATTTAATGTAATTATTGGTATAATTGGGGCCTTGATAAAAGGATTTAGTTGTCTAATTTGTCTTTATTGAGATTTTCAACCATTTACATTTTTTTCCCCAATCTTGCATCTCTGTTCTTTGAAAAATCCATGTGTTAATTTTCTCAGTTTTTCTGGAATTCTTCAGTTGGATTTAACTTGCATTTTATCAGAATCTCTTTCTGCATCCACTTAGCTTTTAGTTTCTTTATTCTGGTAAATTAGTTTCCATTGCTCTACCTGCTTTCCTTCTTCCAAATAAGTGTCAATGTTTTGTTCAACAAATATTTACTACATGCCTTCTCTATGTCAGGCACTATTTTAGGTGTTAAAAATACAGCATAAATAAATCCCCTGCCCACTGGAAGGGAGACAGATAATAAAGCCATAAAATATAATGTGATTTATGGTATGTTGAGTAGCAGAGGGGAGAGAAATAAGCAGGGTAATCAAGGCAGAAAATGGAGATTTGGGCTGCTGCTTCATACAGGGTGGATAGGAAGCTCTCTCTGATAAGATGTCCTGTCCCATCTGCCATCTGTTTCTGTTTGCATTAACATTTTGGGTTTTTACTTTAAGAAAATCCTTCATAGTCATTTTTGTGACGTTTCGGGAGAAGAACGAAGGTAAATACATATATTTGATCCACTAAGATTAACTGAAATTCTAATTACATTTCCTAACACAATTGTTAATCTCCTTATTCTTCTCTAGGTCTGTTCAGCTAAATAAACTTTTAAAAATTTAAGATATCCCTAACTGGCCCAGTTTCAAACAAGGTCCTATAGTTAAGTGTTTCTCTAATACCCAGATATCCTTGCCACAAGCGTTCAAATTCTATTGCTAGATATTAATCTAAAAGTATACAATACCTTCATCAAATATAATGTATTTAACATTTGAAATCAGTATTCCAGTGATACTATCCTGCTCTTCATATTTTCTTGATCTTGCAAATCATTCTATATGGAAAATTGATATTCAATCTGTCTAGCATTGTTATCTAGCCTATTAAATGCAGAAAAGTTGAGATTCTATTGTGGAGTTTAAGTCCCCTCCCCCAAGTATTTAGCATTAAAATTTCTAGGATGAATGGTTTATTTCTATTACTTTCTCACTATAGGACTCCTATGGAAATGGATTCTGTTACTCATTATTTTTAGCTCTTTCTTGAGGGACATTAACTTACCACGAAGAGGGCACATTAAAGTGATGTATAAATCAATGGCATAGTTATAAATGGGATAGTAATGGGATGTCAGGCTTTAGTAGCCTGAAGACCACCTAATATGAAAGTTAACAGCAGGAGAGCAATGACATCTTCTGTCTGCTTCTTATTCCAAGGAAAACTAAAAAACAACATGTTAAAGCTACAGCTTCAAAGAGTTAAAATAATATCATTTTCTTTTTGCAGTGAAACATATCTTTTTGAAAATCATCTTTAAAGTAACAGGATACTACATCACAGATGTTGGTTATTGATAGTGAAATATATGCTTTTTAGTGCAGTGAGTGCCTTGCTTAATGCCAGGTGATTGTTTCCTCATTTACTCAAACAATATTTATTTTGCACCTCCTTTCACTGGGCACTGTTTGAGCATTGGGAAATAAAAATGAAAAGCATTTCTCTTCTCCTTTTATAGCTTATATTCATGTGGGGTACAGAAACAAGTGGATCATTGCAACACACTACGATAAGTGGTACAGGTAGAGGTATTCAGTCCCAAGAGCATCCAACCTTTTCTTTAGGAATCAGGGAAGGATTCCAGGGAAGAAAGCATTGCTAAGTTTCCAGAGAGATGAGGACATAATGTATTCTTGGAAGGCATTCTAGGAACACTAAAGTTCCACAGTGGCAGAGTATATGTCTGTTCATCATTCATCATTTTATTCCCATTACTTAGCACAGCAGCTATACTCTGTAGATCATTAATAAATTCCTGCTGAAGGAAGGAAGAACATGGGACAAAATAGCTTTTGAATACAGTGTCAGATGAATTTGTGTGTGTGTGTCTGTGTGTATGTGTACGTAACATATTCAAAGTTTCTGTCCACACCCACTCCAGCCTTCTTGGAGTTGTTTTCTCAATGGCAATAACTGATTGATGCCAATGCCTAGTTACTTGCCTAAGCAATGGATTTAGGATTGCTAACCATTTGATAAGATTGTAAAATAGGTGATCATTAGAGGTAAAAATGATGAAATGGTATAGTATCTATCTTCAAGGAATTTACGGTCTGTGAGGAAGACAGATGCCAGAACAGATAATTACCATGTGGTATAGGAATTATTATTAAGGTATGTACGAGATGATATGGGACCACAGAGGAAGGAAAAGTATTAAAGTATATGAGGTGAAGGTGAAACTACTTATCACAGAGAAAGTGATGCCTTGGCTGAATAGGATGATGTAAATCAGGGTTGGATGATGAAGAAGAAGGATGTTTCTTATAAATGTTGGAAGACAAGAGATTATGACATACATTGGTAATAAAAAGTTATCTAAGTGTAGCATGCAAAGTATAGGCAAGAAGAGGAGGTTAAAAAGAGATGACGGGAAATGGAGCTAAAGAGATAAATGGAGTTAAATCATAAAGAACTCTACCATGCAAAAAAGAATTCATTCTATGGAGAATTTGAAGGTTTCGAGCAGGAAAGTAATGTGGTCAGATTTTGATTTCAGCAGTATGGTACTGGCTGCATAGGAAATCATGCCTAGATGCAGGGAGATGACCTGGAAGGTTGTTGCAGTCCTCCTTGTGACACATGATGAGGGTCTGAAAGAGACGTATGGGTCGAGTGAAGGGATATTTTTGAAATAAGTATCAAGAAGAGTGGGAGAGGTTACAGAGAGGAGGAGGAGAGAAGATAATTGCTGGAATGAGGTCCTGAAGACTTAGAAGGGAATTGAATCAAGAGCTCAGGCAAGAATTAGGCCTTCGCAGGAGGAGGGTCTTCTTTCCCATGAAGTTCTAAGTCAAATTTGTCAGCTGTCTGTGAATGCAGATAATGAAATACAAAAGTCATTATGCATGCAATTCTTGCCGCAAAGGAATCGAATGCTATCTCTTCCACTGCCATTCTGGCAAAATTTTAGCATTCCTGTGGGCAAAACCTATGTCTTATTCTTTTTTAATATACTCATACCTGGCATAGCAAATGAAGCATAGTAGGTAAGCAATAAATGTACTTCTTTTCTCGCAACTCAGTGTGGGGTCGGTATTTCATGTGGATCCAGTGTGTGGGTAAATGTGTATTTAAGACTCCATGAATGATTGCAACAGCCTTAAGATTAGCTACAGATATAGCTTTTCTTGTGGCACAACTGTATGCTAGTACCACAGATAAAGGAAATATCTTTTTCTGTTCTTTTATGTAGGTTTTCTACTTTATAGAACCTGGGGAAAAGGGTAAGTAGGAGGGAGACTTCTTTGCTGATTTGCAGCTGATCTTGAGAAACTCAAGAATGTGTATAGGATTAATGATGAGAATTTTCTCTGTGGGAGTATGTGTATTATGTCTCCAGCTCTTCCTAGCATGTCTGGAGGGCAGAAGATCCTCTGCTGGGGTGGAAATACAGCAGAGGTACTTATGTTCATGGAAAGAACTCTTTAGAAAATCAAATTCAAAGGACTCCTGATAGTAATTTTGATCTCTAAGAATTACTAACAAAGAGGCAGAGCTGAAATTTAAAGCTTTTCTTAGGACTCAATCCAACTAAAGAAAATATGTATTTATATTGAGCTCTTACTACATGTAATGGATTGCACTAAAGGCCACTGTGCTTTTGTGAAATTTAATACAAGACAACACTGTCAGAAGGATAAATTGTGAGATAAGGCCTTTGGCAGAAGAACAGTTAAAAATACATACCTTTCTTCAAGCCCTGGACCAAGGCACAAAGCTTGGCTAGTAGAGCTAGTGATCGTTTTCCACCCTGGCTTGCCATCTTGGTTAATGCCTTTGTTTAGTGCACAAACTGCACAGCTTTATGTAGGAGCTCTGATTGTTTGGGAAATACAGAATAGAAAACTGAAGGAGACCAGTCTCTGACCTCCAAGTACTCCCATCCTAGTAGGGAGAAACATATACAGCCAAACATCCAAGTGATTCTAACACAGGCATAAAAAAATAAATGTTCTAATTGAGGCCCACACATAGTTCTATAGATATCCCTAAAACAATAGGAAATCAAACAAACATTTATTCCCACAGCAGCATGATACTGTGAGGAGGCAGTCACAGGGTTTATACAATCCAGCAACAAATTTAGACATCTGACACTGGAGAGAAACCATCTGTGAAAATATGAGCAATCCCATTACATGCAAACACTCAGATAATATTTTAATTAGTTGGAGTTTCATGGTCCTAGAAGTATAGAGCTAAAAATATATCTCCAGGGAGAGTATGAAGACATTATTATATGCTGTAGTAAGCTTTGGTTGAGATTGTGAATAGAGAAGCACAGAAAGGTTACCATTCGTTATAGGGATTGGAAATTATTTTTCAGTAAAAACATTGATACTTCACACATTTCACAGGGAGTATAACGTATACACTAACCACCAGAGAGGAGCAGGTACTTGAATAATGTCATTTGTTCAACATTGTTTTGTTACAAAGTTGAAGGGAAAAAAATTGTTTATTTTTTTTGTGGAGTTTGCAGGTTCTCCCCGTGTCTGTGTGGGTTTTCTCCAGGTACTTAGGTTTCCTTCCACATGCCCCAAATGTGCATGTTAGGTTCATTGTCGTGTCTAAACGATCCCAGTGTCAGTGAGTGTGCGTGTGTGTGCGAGAGCATCCTGTGACGGGATGGTGAGCTGTCCAGGGTTGTTTCCCACTTTGTGCCCTGAGCTGCCAGAACGGGCTTCGGACACCTGCAACCCTGAACTGGAACAACTAGTAAATAGTTACCTCATTTGTTTTTATTAATCTTTCATAAATGTATGTATAGCTCACATTTATTTTTATGTTTAATGTTGAAGTGTTTTGGTGATTATTCAGAAGTTTTATGATGTTTCTGTGACCAGAAATATGCCATAGGAATTAACTCTTGTTTATATCAATTAGCTTTGAGTAAAATTGGTTTCATTATGTCATTTGGTTTAAAGTTAGAGCTTTCAAGAACCTATTGACAATGTTAAGTGAGGACTTAATTGTAAAGTTTATGTATATAAATATGTCAAGAAAAAAATCTATAAATAGATATATACAATAAATATTTAAAGGGAAATGAAAAGTCCATAACATTTGTGGTTAATGTCAAAAGGCAACCCTCATTTCCTCCTATGATATGATATCTGATGCTTTAATTTGAGACAGAATACTGGGATGGATAAGTTACAGGTCTCTCCCAGGAGGCATATCTTTGGTTTTAAGATTAATTTTATATAATATATAGAAGATACAAGAGATCATGACTCTTATTCTTACAGCTAAAACAATTTGCATAAGTTACAAAATAAGTTTTTATTTTTTAACCCATCAAAAGCTGAAGATACAATATGAAGAAACCTAAATTAGGTAACCTCCAGAAAATCACAAGTCTTCCATAAAACACAGAAAACCCATGGCAGCTCTCATCTCAGGTACAGCAGTGGAAGGAGGAATCTGCTATAACTAGAAAAAATGAGAAATCAGCTGAAACTTTAAGAAACTTGACAGTATATAGCTAGGCATGATGGATTATATAATTCCAAGGAGAACTTGCACAAACCCTCCAACTCTTTTATTCAGACATTTACCAAGGGCTAAGGGATAGTGTACTAAGGGCTAGAAGTAGAATAAGGTAACTGAGATAGACGTCCCCAGAAGTACTTGAAAGTTTACTTCAAATGTAAATCATCCACCTTCCATAAGAGACAGAAAGGGTATGACAGCCAACAGAACCCCTTATGAGTCAATAAAGACTTATATCAAATTCAAAGTAGATGTGCTCTAAAGGTTGGGTACAGATTAGTAGGGATGAGAAAGATTTGCAAGGTACAGAAAGCTGATGTTGGTACCAGAGAGCAATTACAACTCTTCAGTCACTTAATAAGTTGGCAGTCAGCTATAATGCAGAGAGGGAGATCTCCTGTGGCAAACAAAGCTGGTGACTCAACTGTTAATCATAATGAGAACTCTAGAAAGTCATCAGTGTTGAGATCTTAAGTCTTAATACAAAAGAAAATCTTGATTTTTATCATAAAAACATTTGAAGCCAATGGAGAACTGAGTTAAACTAAGAAACTAATCTAGAAGCCTGACACAACAAGGAATGCACCATTTTTCCAGGGGAGAATACTTAGTCTCTACTTTTTTTTTAAATATGAAATATTTGGCATAAAATAAATACTGACAATACATATGAAGACACAAAATATGACACATGGACAAGATAGAAAACAGTCAATGGAAGCAAAGCCAGAACTGGTATAGAAGTTGGTATTATCAAACAGAACTTAAAATAACTATGATTTTTTAAAAAGTGCTAATGAATCATGTTGAAAAGATGGAAAAAATGTGTGAATCAGTGGGAAATTTCAGCATGGAAACTATGAAAAAAATCAAATGAAAATGCTAGAAATGAAAAATAAAGTAACATAAATGAAGAAGTAATTAGATTGGCATAAAAGCAGATATAGCAAAAGAAAGAAACAATGAACTTCAAACTGGTCAAAAGAAAGTACCTAAACTGAAATATAAATAGAAAAAGAAAGAATAAGGGAAAAAAATCAGACTAGAGTGCCCCTCCAAAAAGTAAGGTATGCTTGAATTAGAGTCCCTGAAAGGGGGTAAAGAAAAACATTGGAGGAAATAATGGCCAAAAATTTCTAACACAGTTTCAAATCAAACATTCAAGGTCAGAAGTCCCAACAATGACAAATAGAAAGAAAATCACACAGAAAGAGAAAATCTTTTTAAAGCCAGAGAAAAATAAAATACAATGTAACACAGGAATAATAATATGAATTATAGATGACTTTTCATCAGAAGCAATGGCAGCCAGAAGGCAATGGAATGACATCTTTAAGGTACTGAGAATAAAATATACTGTCAAGATAAGTTCAATTACCAGAAAAAAACATTTATGAAGATGATTCAAATCACTGGTGGTAAAGATAAACTTTTAAATCAATAATTCTTGGACATCTGGTTAACAAAAAAGATTCATATCTCACACAAGGCAGAAGGTCGCAAATATCATGAGAAAATAGAGATAAAAATTCTTACTTAACCTTGGTGTGGGAAAGGCTATCTAGAGTTGACTCAAAATCTTGAGATAATAAAAGTTTGATAAGTTTCCTACATAAAACATTGTATGGAAAAAAAACATGAAATGTCAAAGACAGCTGATAAACTGGTATAAAATATTCCCAACATAATCATCAAACAAAGGTCTGGCATCCCTAATATACAAAGAACTCTTAAAAATTGAGGGATAAAAGACTAAAAGACTAATAGAAAAATAAGAAGATGACATAAAAAGATAATTTGTCAACAAAGATATAAAATGGCTCTCAAACTCACTCATAGTTAGAAAGCATAAATTACAACACTGAGATATAATTAATCACTTATTAAGCAAGGTAAATTAAAATATATACATTCTGTTGGCAAAGCTGTGGAGAAATAGGCACTCATACACTGCTGGTGAAAATGCAAATTGATTTAGCCCTTCGAAAGGAAAATTTGACCATATCTACAAAAACTATATAGGCACTTACCTCTGACCCATAAGTCTTACTTCTAGGAATATAACCTGAAGATACACTTCAAACAATACAAACACACATATGCACAAGCTTATGCATTGTGGAATTTTTTGTAACAGTAAAATATTGAAAACAACCTAAATGCCCAGGCACAGGAGAGTGGTGGAATAATTGGCATATCCACACAGTGCAGTATTAAACACTTGTCAAAAATAATAAGGTAGATCTCTATGAACAGATTTGGAATGTCTTCTAGGATACATATTTGAGTGAAAACAGCAAAGCGTAAGAGTACTACAGGACACTACTCTTCAAGAAAGAAAGAAGAGGATATAATAAAACACACACGTACCCCAGTCATTTCCACACACAAATACAGAAAGGATACACCAGATACTAAAGATATTGCATCTATATACATATGAAGGTGGGATGGGAAAGTTGTAGTAAGGAGTGGGAAATGGGATTAGTTAGGATGAGAATGGAATTATAATTCTTGAAGCATAACTTTTAAAAGAATTTTGATTCTTAGAACCATAGTAACATTTTATATGCCCCCAAAAACAAATAATTAAAATTAACTAGGCTGTGTGGGGAGCACAAAATGAAATCCAAGCAATAACCAATTAACTCCAAAGTTAATTGGCATTTGTAATACTGTATTGTAAATGAATAACAACCACCTGAAGGGGATAGGGCAAAAAAGAACTAAAAGTAATTTGAGAAAAAAATCTTATGACTGGATACTGCAGGCTAAAGACAAAATGTCAATAAAAATGTAAAATAAAATAAAAATTTAGAACATATATATTAAAAAGAAGGCAGGAAAGGGTAAATAGGGACAGAAACTTAGTCAAATGAAAACTAATTGGTGAAATGAAAATTAAATAAAAAAATGATAAGCCTGATCATGTTTACATTAAGTGTAAATGTACTAATGCTTTAGTTAAAAGGAAGAGATTATCAGACTGAATATAAAACAATATTTGTCATTTATAAGAAAAATATTTTAAATGTAAAGAAATAGATTGAAAGTAAAAAGATGAAAAATGATATATAATGAAAATACTAAACACAGACAAGCCAGTATGGCCACATGAATATCAAACAATGTAGCCTTCAAGACAAAGTATATTATTAGACATAAAGAGTGTTATTTCATAATGGTAAAAAGATCAACTTATCTGCAAGACAAAACAGTCATAAATATGTATAAAACTACTAATAGAGCTTCAAAATCCATGTAGAAATACAGATAGAACTTAAGGGAAAAAGAGAAAAATATGCATTCATGGTTAGACATTTTGTAAAACTTCTTCAGGAATTGATACAGGAAGTAGACAAAAAGTAAGTAAAGATTAAAAAAGGGCTAAACAATTTGACCTCATCGACACTTACACAAGACTACACCTAACAAATTCAGAATACAAATTTATTTCTTTTACGTGAAAATCACATGCTAAATGATAAAACAGTTCTCAATAAATCTCAGGGATTAAATCATACAGAGTGTATTCTATTACCACTGTGAAATTAAATTAGAAATTGGTAACAATGCAATATCTTTGAAATCCCCAACTATTTGGAAACGAATACTACACTTGTAAATAATTAGTTCATCGTGGCATAGCAGGAGTTATGATTCTAAGATACTCAGGGGGGCATTTCGGTACTATAGAGACTAGAATTTTAGTATTTTAGTTGCTTGATCTGGGAGAAGCCAGACAAGATAACAAAGGGACACTTCAGGCACCCCATGGAAAGGCCCATGTGCTCACTTTTGGGGATGTTACCTCCAGGAAGGTCACCGGATTCTAACAGCATAACTGTTAGAATCCAAGAATGATTCTCTTGTGGCACTAACAGGAGGAGGGGTAAAGTTATCATTGTGAAATACTTCAAAGTATTTCTCCAAAACAAAGGCTGACTCTTTAAGGGAAAAGACTTTACCCCAACTGACCCTCATCTCAGTTGGGGTAAGGATATGTATTCAACTCCAGGCTCCTTTGGCCTTCCTGTCTCACCTTGGAAGGAGGGTAGGGCAATATGATTGGAGAGCATTTGTGATGTTCACAGCCCAGAGACACAGACCCACCAAAAGACTGAGATTAAAATCAGCCTCCCATACCCACCGCTTTCTACCACACTAACAGAGTTCCAGTATAATAACAGGAGGTTACAGCTGAAAGAACTGCAAGATATAGACTCCCTCAGAGCAGGAATACTTAGAAAAGCCCCAAATCAAAAGGGGAGAGAAAAGCAAGTACAATAGAGGAATTTCAAGGCTCTGGCAGTTGCACCTAAAGCAAATATTAAACACAGCCTAACTCCTGGCTGCATTAGCATACATCTTCATGCAGGAGGCCTGTTTACCTCAGTTCCTATTATTGGACACAACATGCCTGACTTTTAACAAAACATTACAAATATGTCAAAAGAAAAAAAAAAGTCTTCAAAGATAAAGCCAGCATCAAAATCAGAATCAGATATGACTCAATTACTGAGATTATCAGAGAATTTAAAATAACCACAATTAATACATTAAGATTTATAATGAAAAAAGTAGACAACATCCAAGAATAGATGAGTAATGTAAGCAGAGAGATGAAATCTCTAAGAAAGACACAAAAAGAAGTGATAGAAATTAAAAACACTTTACGAGAAATGGAGAATGTATTTGGTCAGCTCATCAGTAGACTGAACGCAGCAGAGGAAAGAATCAATAAGCTTGAAGGTAAAGCAATAAAAACTTCCCAAGCTGAAATGCAACAAGAAAAAAAGAAAAGAAAACAAAAAGAATATCTCAAAACTACAGAAGAATTTGAAAAAGTATAACATACACATAATCATAATACCAGAAGAAGGAAGAGAATAGGGTAGAAGAAATATTTGACATAATAACAGCTACGAACTTTCTAAAATTAATGACAGATAGTTACGGATCCAGGCCGCTCAGAAAACAAGAAAAAGAAATACCCAAAAAACTTACCTGGAATATTATATTTAAGTCTCATAAAACCAAAGACATAGAGAAAATACTGAGAAAAGCTAAAGTGGGAGAGACTTATCTACAGAGAAACAAGAACACCATTGCAGCAGAGCTCCCTTCAGAAGCCATACAAGCAAGAAAAGAGGTAGTGACATATTTAAAGTGTTGAAGAAAAAAATACCTCACTAATCTGGAATTCTATATCCAGAAAAATTGTCCTTAAAAGTGAGGGAGAAATGAAGACTTTCTCTTACAAACAAAAACCAAAGAAATTCATCACTGTCAGATTTTCCCTGCAAGAAATGTTAAAGAATTTCAGGTTATGGAAAACGATATAGATCAGACACTTAGATATGTACAAATAAAGGAAAAGTGCTGGGGAAGAAATAAATAAAGGCTAAATAAAATCTTTTGTTTTTATTATTCTTTGTTGATATAAAAGAATAAGTTTACTTAAAGTACTAACAGTAACAATGAATTGGGTGATTATATTATATTAATAGCATATTGATAAGTGAGATGAATTTCAACAATGTCATAAATGGAAGGGAGGAATTGGAAATACTCTACTATAAGGCACTACATATGAAGTAGTATAGTTATTTAAATATAATTAATTAAAAACATATGTTGGAAACTCTAGGGAAACCACTAAAATATCCAGAAGAATTAGGAACTGGAACAGACACTTGCACACCAATGTTCATTGCAGCATTATTCACAAAAGCCAGAAGGTCAAAACAACCCACATCCACCAACAGATGAATGGGCAAACAAAATATGGATGAAATGTTTTTCAGCCATAAAAGAGAAATGAAGTTCTGGTAATCCTAAAACACAGATAAACCTTGAGAACATTACACTAAGTGGAATAAGCCAGACACAAGAGGACAACTATTGTATAGTTCCATTTTATATGAAATATCTAGAATAGGCAAATTCATAGCAATGGAAAATATATTAGAGGTATTGGGGACTGAAGGGTGGGGAAGATGTTTTGCAATTACTTAGTGATTACAGAGTTTTTGTTTGGGTTGATAAAAAGTTCTAGAAATAGTGGTGATTATTGCACGACAGTTTGAATTCAATTAATGCCAATGAATTTTGAGCTTAAATGATTAAAATAGCAAATTTTACATTTTATACTTTTTATCAAAATAAAAAACTTTAAATGAGCAAAGATTTCAAACAAACATGTAACTAAAGAAGACATAAAAATGGCTACTAAGCACATGAAAAGATGTTCAACATCATTAACCATCAGATAAATGCAAAATAAAACTATAATGCGAAATCATTTCACACCCACTACCAGGCTAAAATAAAAACATCTACAACACCAAATGCTGGCAAAGATGTGCGGCTACTAAAACTTTTAAACATTATTGGTAGGAATATGAAAAGGTACAACCACACTGAGGAACTATTTTCCAGATTCTTAGAACATTAAACACATATATCTCTCCCACAATTTAGCAATTCCACTCCTACAACTATACCAGAAAAAGGACTATCCATAACTTTTATTTTTATTATTAGGTTCATCATATTCAGTTTAAATTTTTTGTAATTAATGCAAAAGACCATCAGGAAGTCTTTTCTTTTATAGAACACTTTCTGATTCACACCTGCCAATGAAGTGCTGATTATTATTGTAAATTCTTCTTGGTATTTTTTATATCATTTAACAAAGATTATGGTGAAAAGGGGAAAAGTGAGGAAAGTATTCACTTTCTTAAAAATGTGTCAGGTTGTTACCTCTACGATGCTGTGCTTTAGTTGCCATGTAAAAAAGACTTGGAGTCAGGGTTATCGTATTCCGCTGTACTGCTACTTTGCTGAGTAATGGAGCAAATAGGACAGCTTTTTATCCAAGATTGTCACCTCCAATTGTGAATAAGTTCAGCTTCCTTGGAAATGAGGCTAGATAGTCTCCAAGAGTCAACACCTCAGCCTGTGAAACCTAAAGTATTTATTTAGGAGAATTTTTATTTCTTCTCCAGGATTAGGGAATCAAATTTCTGCAGATAATCATTGATGCCTATGTATCTAAACCTTTACTAGACACTATAAACTGATGAAAATCCATGAAAAATTAAGTTAAGATCCCAGATCTCAGTTACCATCTAGTTTGGAGCGGGCAAGTGACGTGAAGTGGTAAAAAGGATAAACAAAATGGGAGAACCAGACATGCCGAGATTAAACTATTAAGAAAAATGTATGACCAGATATAATTAAATGAGAAATCCAGAAAATAAAGGGCTGTGGGAAGTCAGGAAGAGGAGAGATCACTGAGAGTTAGAAGTATGTTTTCTTCCTTAATAAAAGTAATGTTTTCTTGTGTGGGGGGATGGGGTAAAGATGGGCGGGAGGCCACTGCACTGTCCTTGCGTATATCCAATTCACCAAATAACTGAATCCCTGGGCCGGCATTATTTTCATTTAGTTTATTTGTATTAATAGCTTATAAATAGCCAATAAAGTAGTTGCCATTTAGTAAGTAAGGAAACTCACTTAGGTTAAATAACTAAGAGCACAAAAATTTTAAGGGTAAAATGGAATTTTAACACGGATCTGCTTGATTGCAAAATTTTAACCATTACACGTAGTCCTTTGAATTCTTCCAATCCAAGTATCTGGGGCCTATGGTATTTTGCACTCCTAGTAATAATCCAGAAATAGTACTAAGAAAATCCAAGGCCCATGTAATTATCAGGAGTTATTTAAGGATACAAGGTCAACACACTATTCTCTTTGTGCAAAACATGGTGGTTATATTGGTTTTGGGGCAAATAATGAAAAAAACTCTTTTTGTTTCTCTCCCTGTAATCTACAAGGCAGTCTTGAGCCACAGAAAATTAATGATGTGAGCACCCAACCCACTCCTCAGGTCATAGGCCTAAAGTAAATTCAGACTTCCAATTGCCTTTGAGAATGGCAGGATCCTGGCAGATCCTAGAAAGAATGAGCTCAAATATGTGCCAAATCACAAAATTATGTTTAACGCAGTGAAAATTTACTAAGCATCTACTCTATATCTCCATGGAACCTGGTACAGTGTCTAGAATAACAATAATTCAGTGGTATGTCAAAGCTAACTTGCATAATCTCATGAGTCAATTGCTAAGTTTTTAAAAGTTTTGTAAGCTGGTTAAACCTAGTCACTGTTAATCATCATTCTCTAATCATTTTCCT
>CAUYSK010122517.1:0-22218 GCA_963575035.1 Avahi laniger
GCCCCTGCTAATTGGGTGGTTTTTAAAGTTGGTTTGCTTTTGTCCTGGTTTTTGTGGTTGCTTTTTGGTTGGCTGACGCCACGGCACTCGCTCCAGGCAATTTTGTGAGACTCTGTCTCAAAAAAAAAAAAAAAAAAAAAAAAAAGGTGCCTACTGCAATTGTGGCAGGAGTCACCTCAATAAACAGCTTGAGTCTGAGCTGTAACTGAGCTCGCTAATAGGAGCTGAGGCCTTGCTGCTGGAAGACACAGAACAGTTGGCAATAGGGATTGAGCAAAGTCTTGGGAGAGTTCATGGAGGGAGTTGTACCAGGTGAATAGGATTCAAGATGAGGCAGTCTCCAGACAAGCTGAAGTCATAAGCATGGTTAGAAAGATAACAAGGATCTGGAGGTCTGACACCTTTCCACAATCAAGAATTGTGACCAGATTACTGGCACCATTGAGTGAAGCTGGTAAAAACAAGAGGAGACAAAAGCACAGGCATTTCTAACGGGCCTCATCACCTTGACAGGAGACTGCTGGAGTAAGTTTTTTCTGGGATGGCTATCTAGGGTAGCCCCTTCTAACTCTTCAGGGAGGAGGTTAAATTTCCAACTCTGTATCATCATCCCTCCATGATCCTTTCTCATCCACATTAAGATAGCAGGGTTTAAGTGGAATAGAGGTTAAAGTAGGATCTGTGATTTTATCTTTTTCAGGTCACAATCATCTTTAAGAATGTGATGAAAGTTATAGAACCTCCACTCGAAATAATACACATGAACAAAATAATTTTGCAGTATCATCAGATTATTCACACACAAGGCCACAAACTCCAGGTTAAAAATCCTAATCTAGAGGCTGTGTAAAAAGTATACTATTTAAATTCTTTTTTCAATTCTAGTATCTATTTTTTCCCATATTTTTTTGTCAGAAGCCTCTTAGAAGCCTTGAATACCTATCCCATCAATAGGACAAAACACCTACACTCCAGAAACAGGTGTTATAACATGGCCATGTCTAAAAACCATATTTGTTAGAAATCCCAAACAACAGTTGTTCCCATAACAGGAAATTCAAATCAAAAGAGAGTTTTCAGGAGACTGAAATGACAGGTTCCTCCGATCCACAGTTACCTAATTCCAACATGAAGATATTCCAATCCTTAGGACAGTAACATCCAAATTAACATGTATCCTTCTAGATTTCATCCAAAACTCACGTCTAAGAATGAAATGTGTAGAAAGGTATAGCCAAAATACAATTATGCATCAAATCAATTTAAAAAAAGAAGGAAGGTGGCACTGAATTTCACCCTCTAGTTACTATTCTTGCACCAAATTGACTTGAACAAACATCCACCTCCCAACATACCACTTCCTCTCCTTCCATTTCCTCTCTTCATCTAAAAGCTACTAGTGGCTGCCACTGAGATTAAGTCCAACAAAGTCTCAGAGCAGAGGTTATTTCATACTGTCGCCTTATCCCAGTACCCAAATGAGAGACACTAAGTCATTTTTTAATAAACAAGTCTCCAGGTGGAATCCCAAAGCCTCCCAAATAACTAGGCGGTACCAGAATTGGGGTGTGGGTTGTGAGGACTTGGCTTTCCCAAACTCTTCTTTAATGAGTACACAGGCAGCTTATACCAAGCACAGAAAAGTCAACTAAGACTATACAGTAGGAGGTTTAAGAGTCAAAATGATGAGTATTCTTGACTCAGAAGGCTATGGAGATAGAATCACTAAAAGTTTTATAGCAGGAGAATATTATGATTAGAACTTACTTCAGAAAGATTGTCATTAAGAAGGACCATAAAAAGGAAAAAACTTGAGGGGAACGTACCCAGAAGGACAAGAAGATAGTTCACCAGAGAGTAAAAGGGTCTTAAAAAGGCAGAGCTTCCCTCCCCTGAGACATCTGGAGTCTCTCTTCAGCCAAGGCCCCTCCTGACCCACTTTGGGGGAAATTCACAGGTGCCCAGTGTCCTTAGCTCTGCCTGGTCACTCACTGGAGACACTCGGCCTAAGTGTCAGAAACCTTAGCACAACAAATCACTCCCCTTTATTCCGTGTATCTTTCAAGGCATATCATCAGGAATTATACAGTGTGAGTATGAAAGTGTTTTCATCCCAGCTTTGTTTGAAAATGAACAAAACAAGCAACACCGAAGCGTCGTTCAATAATGTGTCATTAGAATGGGATGGAAGGCTTTAACAATAATGCCATGATATGTAAGTGGTGATACACAAAGGAAGTCTTGACCTATGTGAAATAATAAAGCAGATTATAACTGCAAAAAATAAAAGGCACTGAAAGACAGTAGGAAAGAGAGAAGGGGTTTGTGATTGGAAAAAACAAAGCAAAAGATGAATGGATAGGAACCGTGCAGTCAACAAAGAAGCGAACATAGGTGACTAAGAAAATGGTGGTTTCATCAACAGAAATAAAGAAATCAGGAAGAAATAGTTTAAAAGTAAAAGTATAGCACAAAATGTATCATGGCTACTCCTAGGAACTAGGCTATCATAACTAGGAACTTAGCCTAGAGCTATGGTTTGAATATTAGTCCTCTCCAAAACTCATGTTGAAATTTAATCCTCAATTTGGCAATATTGAGAGGTTGGGTCTTTAAGAAGTGACTGATCCATTCATGGGGTAATGGGTTTGTTATTTGATTAATGGATTACCATCAGAGTGCGTTTGGTGACTTTCTAAGAAGGGGAAGAGAGATCTGAGCTAGCATGCTCAGCCCCCTCGCCACGTGATGCCCTACGCTGCCTCGGGACTCTACAGAGTCCTATCCAGCAAGAAGGGCCAAACCAGATATGGCCCTTTAACCCTGGACTTAGTTCTAAGCTTCCATTGCTGTAAGAAATAAATTCCTTTTCTTTATAAATTACCCAGTTTCAAGTGTTCTGTTATAAGCAACAGAAAATGAACTAAGACAACCAGATAGGTTTGAGTAACCCAACAGTAGTTACGACATAGAAATTGTAGTCTCAAGTTATTAAGTTTTCAAGTGTTTCAAAGAAAAAAAATCTATGTCCTATCATATTGATGATAATGTATATGAAAATCAGGTACATGAAATAAAGGTTTGTCAACCCGAAGATCATCAATTAAGTGTCATGTTAAATAGGCTGAAAAACGGCAACTCATCTATCTCTACTACTTAAACACTTATAAAACAATGTTTTAGGAAATGTTACATACATAGGAGAAAGTAATTCTTTAAAGAAACAGCAAAATGTTACTGCAAGCATGACACAAGCTATGATGCATGAAACACAGCTAGAATAAGACTAGAAAGACCAGATTATGTAGATATAGACAGAAGAAAATTTAGCTATTCATGTAAGTCAGTGGTGAGGTAACAGCAGTCTACTCCCATAAATGCAAAGGTGAACTCTTAGTCTGCTATCCCTGAACTGAATCTCATGTTCTCTAGAACAAATTTCAACAGCTGGGCTAAGGATATTAACAGGCAAATCAAACCAAAAAACCAGAGATTATAACATTAGTATCAGACAAAATAGAATTCACAATGAAAAGAATTAAAAGACAAAATGGTCATTTTTATACTGAGAAAATGTTAAACTCACAATGGAAATATAATTCATATGATCCTTTATATAACTAATAACAAGGCAGGAAAATGTGCAAGGCAAAAAATTCTTAGAATTTCAAAGAGATGCTGAAGAAACTGCAGCATTACAGGAGACTTTAAAATACCTCAGTATCTGACGTATTGAGGAGATAAAAAACTAGTAAGTATTTGGAGGATCTAAATAATAACTTTAAAAATAGAAAAATAAACCTATCATTTTCTATCTACAGAGAATGCACCTTACCTACTCCCTCCATGCCCAAAGAATATTTTTAAACACAGGCTTCTCCTATAGTCCTTTTCTTCCCCATCAGCCTAGGTTCCATTGTCCATTATTCCAACTACTACTCTCTTACCCTCTTCAACTCCTTCCTTCCACTGAAATTTCAATGCCTCTGCCTGAAGATTAATCCATCCACCCATCATCTTTCTACATTTTTAACATGTGACTGGCTGCTAAGGATCACTAGGAGGAGAGGGGAATCACCTAATTGCAAAAACTGGTGTCACTGCAACTGTGTATGCAGTCTATATTTAAGTATATATTATGAGAGCATATTATAGTCTGAAACATCAGTTAGGCTCCCCCCAAGAAAGTGACCCTTAAGCTGAAATCTAAATTATGAATAGGAGTTAGGTAAAGGAATGAACGAGGTGAGGAGGTCTTGGGCAAGAAGAAAAAGGAAAGAGTGTTCTGGGCAGAAAAGTTAAAACATGGAAAGGACTGGAAACATGCCAGCACATGGTACATTTGAGTAACTGGAAGAAGGTGGATTTGAATGAGGCGAGGGGGGAGAGAAAAATGATGTGAAATAAGCTATGCATGGATCAAGCCACTCAAGATATGAGGGTCATGTTAAGGATTTTGATACTCAGAATAAAGGAAAATTTTTGAAGAGCTATAATCAAAGGAATGAGAGAATCATATTTGTGATTTTTAAAATGTCATTCTGCCTATACTTCGGAGAATGGATTAAAGGGATGCAGGGAGTCCTGTTACAAGCTTTCAGTTGTAATCCAAGCATTTATAATATAATGGCAGCTTAGACTAGGATGGCAGCAGTGGAGAATGAGAGAAGTGAATGGATTGGAAAGATTTAGGAGGCAATTCTGAAAGGAGTTAATTCACTGGACAGTGGCTTCATCAGGTGAAAGGAGGAACCAAGGATGTTGCTCCCAAGTTTCAAGCATGAACACCTGGGTGCCATTCAGAGGAGAGAAACACATCTCCAGGTTTGGAGTGGGAAGAAGATGTCATGAACTTAGTTTTTTATACGCCAGTTAAAATGTGAGATATCTACATGGATATGCCAACTAGGCCAGTTGCACATATAGGTCTGAAAATCAGAAGAGAGGTAAGGGCTAGAGTTATAAATTTAAGAATCATCAGCAAATGAACAGTAAATTAAGCCATAGCCTGGAAAAAACTGCAGAAAGTATAAAATAGAGAAGAAAGTGGCCTAAAATGAGTCCTAATGATATCCCAACAATTAAAGGTCAGGTGGAAATGAAAAAGCCAATAAAAGGGATACAGAAATTATAGCCAACAAAGGAAGAAGATAACTAACAGAGGGCACTCCACAGAAGCCAAAGGAGAGAGTGCTACATGAAGAGAAGTATGGTCAACAGTGTGGAATGCTGCTCCAAGACCATCAAAGGGACTGAAAAATATCCACTGGACTTAGCAATACAGAGGTGACCAGCAACCTTCATAAGAACTTAACAGAAGGTCTCATAGCATATAAAACCAGGTTGGAATGGAGTAATGAGTACAGAGGAGAAAAGAAAATGGAGACAGCAAATACAGGAAATTCTTCCAAGAAATTTGGGCAAGAAAAGGTGAAGAAAAAATGGGAGTTGGGGGAGTAGATGCAAGGATAAGTAGAGAAAGGGTTTGGGGGGGTTGTGGTTCTTGGGGGTTTTTTTGTTTTCTTTTGCTTCAATGATGAAAGAGAAATAAACATGTTAGAAGTTAATGAAAGAAAAAGTTAATAAGAAAAGCTGAAGCTATAAGAAAGAGAAGAATTTCTCAACTGTGACCTTCAAAGCTGCCAGGCTATATCTAGAAAATCCCAAAGATTCAAACAAGAGACTCCTTCCTGGAATTGATAAATGAATTCAGTACAGTCTCAGGATATAAAATTAATGCAGACAAATCAGTGGCATTCATATATGTCAATAACAGTCAAGGTGAAGATCAAATCAAAGATGCAACATCTTTCACAATAGCATCAAAGGAAATTAAATATTTAGAAATACATTTAACAAAGGAGGTGAGAGACATATATAGAGAGAACTACAATACATTGAGAAAATAAATTGTAGAAGATGTGCACAGATGGAAATCCCTACCATGCTCGTGGATTGGTAGAATCAATATTGTTAAAATGTCCATACTACCTAAAGTAATCTACAGAATTAATGCAATCCCTATCAAAATACCACCATCATTCTTAACAGATTTAGAAAAAAGAATTCTACGCTTCATCTGGAACCAGAGAAGACCTAGTATAGCCAAAGCAATCTTAAGCAAAAAGAACAAATTGGGAGGCATCAGTCTGCCAGACTTCAAACTTTACTACAAGGCTATAGTAACCAAAACAGCATGGTACTGGCACAAGAACAGAGATATAGACCTTTGGAATAGGACGGAGATCCCAGATATAAAACCATCCTCATATTGTCATCTAATCTTCAACAAAGCAGATAAAAATATACATTGGGGAAAAGAATCTCTATTCAATAAGTGTTGCTGGCAAAACTGGATATCCACATGCAGAAGATTGAAACTGGATCCCCAACTCTCACCTCTCATAAAAATTAACTCACGATGGATAACAGACTTAAACCTAAGGTGTGAAACTTTTACTTTTGGAAGAAAATGTGGGGTAGACTCTTTTAGATATTGGCCTAGGCAAAGAATTTATGAAGAAGACCCCAAAGCAATCATAGCATAAACAAAAATAAACAAATGGGACCTGATCAACATAAAAAGCTTCTGCACAGCCAAGGAAACTATCATTAGAGTGAACAGACAACCTACAGAATGGGAGAAAATATTTGCTTTCTACACATCTGATAGCAAGAATCTATATAGAACTTAAGAAAATCAACAAGAAAAAATAGAACAACCCTATCAATAAATGGGCAAAGGACATGAACAGAAACTTTTCAAAAGAAGACATACTAACAGCCAGCAAACATATAAACAAGTGCTCAATATCTCTAATCATTAGGGAAATGCAAATCAAAACTAAATGAGATATCACCTAACTCCAGTGAGAATGGTTCTTATCAAAAAGTCCCAGAACAACAAATGCTGGCATGGATGTGGAGAGACTGGAACACTCTTACACTGCTGGTGGGACTGCAAATTAGTACAACAAGCCCTGTGGAAAGTAATTTGGAGATACCTCAAAGAGCTAAAAATAGAAACACTATTTGGTCCCGCAATCCCACTACTAGGCATCTATCCAAAGGAAAAAAACACATTCTATAATAAACACATCTGCACTCAAATGCTTATAGCAGCACAATTTACAATTGCAAAGATGTGGAAACAACCCAAGTGCCCATCAATATATGAGTGGATTAATAAAATGTGGCATATGTATACCATGGAATACTACTCAACTACAAAAAACAATGGTGATCTAGCACCTCTTGTATCATCCTGGATAGAGATTGAGTCCATCCTTCGAAGTGAGGTATCACAAGGATGGAAAAAGGAGCACCACATGTACTTGCCATCAAACTGGTACTATCTGATCAACACTAAGGTGTTCACATGGTAGTAATATTTACTGGGTGCCAGTTGGGGTGGGGTACTGGGGGTAAATCCACAACTAATGGAAGCGAAACACACTGTATGGGGGAGAGACACGCTTGTAGCCCTGGCTTGGGCAGGGCAAACACAGTAGATGTAACCAAAATGTTTGTACCCCCATAATGTCCTGAATAAATTATTTTTAAAAAGTTGCCAGGCAATCCCGTGGTTTCTTAAGTCAGCCTTTCTCTTCTTTGTCAGTTATTTTAGATCTTTTCCATTCTCCTCAAATCTCCAATCCCATACTTCCTCCTTTTCAAAAATAAAAAGAGCAAAGAACCATTTGATGGAATTTCAAATTCTTCCCACAAATTTCCACTTTGATCCCATCTGTTCTTCTTCCTCTTGAATGCCAGTTAGAAAAGACTTTCTCTCAGACAACCTGCCTCATTAGCACAAGTGAGAATTACACAGCCTCTACCAGATTTCTGTGGTGGGAAAAGGCATGGTTCATTCTCACTGGGTCTCTCTTCCCTTCCTCCCCCAACTTTCCCCTCCCACTCCCCTACCCTCACAAACATATGTCCTCTGCAGTAAGTGGCAGCTATGGGAACAGAGCAATATTCTGCTTACAACAGCTTGCCATTCATTCATAACAGATCTGCTACAGTCATCAGCCAGTCCTTCTCCAGAGGCTCAAATGATGCCAACTGCCAACAGAGTAGAGTGCTGCCAGGAGGAGATGTTTCCATGGTCTTTCTCTGATTCAATCTGAGGTCAGGGCCTCTATTCATCTCTACAGTAGATGGTGATTTCTGCACAGGTAGCATGTGTGCTTCTCTAGGCAGTGTATAAGCTCACCCTGGCTCCCTCTGCCCAACTTCATTAGAGTTTTGCATATACCCACCTAGCCAAGTAACCCACAGGAAGCCTCTCTGACTCTAACATCTTCATTTATGTCTATGCGCCTTCCCTCACATAAACCATGAGACTCTCTGGAGTCCTCTGCACTTGATCACTGAGAACTCCTTCCAAGGCATTCTACCCCAGAGTCCCTTCAAGCCCAGCTGATATGGGCTACTCCAGCAAGCCTCTTGTGCTATGAAATCTCTACAACAGACTTAGGTACCAGTCTCTGTATTTAAAGACACCCCCAAGCTTCCAGTGACAAATACCTAGTTTCTCAGGTTGAAATAGGAAATAAGAAAAGGAAAGTAAAATATGTTCCCAGCATGCTTTTCTCCAACATCTATCAACACATTTCACATACGATAAAATCAGTCTGCACAGCGAACATTCAACCAGAGAAGATGCCAGTCTCCCCTTCCTGCAGCCACACCCACAACTTCACAACCAATTCTTTCAAGTCTTACTTCAAACTTTTGTGAGAATAAGAGGAGAGGATGGCTCCCACTTCATTAACTGTGCACACTCCAAAAGGCTATTTCCCCAGCCCACCCTCTAGCCCACTCTGTAAGGGGCAAGGGAAAGGCAGGGGTGATGCTTAGAGTATAGTTTTGCTGGAATGTCGGTTCTTAGCAACCCATGCAGTGAACTGGCTGATGTCATAACAGGCACATTTTCAAACTAAAAAAATGAGGAATTTAGCCTCTTTTGATTACAGAGGTGAGGTCTGGTCAGCAATCCTGGGCAAATAGGAAGGATGTTTTTTACTATCATGTTACAATTACCATGTCAATTACATAATACAGGTGCTATTAACTGCATTTTACATATGAGACACAGAACTGAACAGTGGTTATTTAATAAGACTAAAACACAAAAATCATAAATACGGATAAATCCTTAAGAGCATCAACAAAACAAAGGTTGAATCCACTTATAAAATGAGGAAAAATTCCTGGGTTATGTATCGCACCAAAGTACTAACCAAATGAGATTATGGATGGCAGTGCCTTGATAATGAGAACAAAGCAAAACAAAAAGGAATACTAGTTATTATATATCCAACACATACTCAGACCAAATGTTAAACTGTATATTTTTACATCACCACCTGTAAGTCCTGGATGGGAACTTATGAGGAGTGGAGTATGAAAATAATTTTCTTTTTCTGAAACAGGGTCTCTCACTCTGTCACCCAGGCTGGATGGAGTACAGTGGCATAGTCACAACTCACTGCAGCCTTGAACTCCTAGGCTCATGGGATCCTCCTGCGTCAGCCTCTTAAGTAGTTAGGACTACAGGTGTGAACCACTACGCCCAGCTAATTTTTTTTTAAAGCTGTTTTGTAGAGATGAGGTCTCACTATGTTGCCCAGGCTGGTCTTGAACTCTTGGCCTCAAGCAATCTTTCTGTATTGGACTCCCAAAGTGCTGGGATTACAAGCATGAGTCACTGTACCTATCCTGAAAATATTAATACCTCTTAAACACTCACATTTTATTTCTTAGCATAAGCCTCTGAGCATCTTGGCACAATATAAAGAAAGAAGAACACATCTCTATTCCTCTCACTTTGTCAAAACCTTCTCCATCCTTTTAATCTACAACTCATACAACAAATTTCTATTGCTATTAAGCTTTCACAAAGCTTTGGATGCATACATGACAGAACCAGAAATAAAAGCCATACTTTCTTACTGCCGAGTCCAGTTTCCTCAAACACTGTGGTATCCACTCAACTGTGGATATCCATACCAAACTGTGGATATCCATACCAAACACTGTGGTATCCACTGTGGTTTCCACTCAACATAAAGAGACAAGACTGTAATTGATCAATCTCACTTCATAAAGTACACATTTTACAAACAAATTTGGTTTCTTCAATCAGCATTTTGTTATTTTTAATCACAAAACCAAAGAATCTGCTGATGTGATTGATCTCCAGAGCTAGCCTAGAGGTTATCTAGGCCTACATGCTCAGAAGAAACTACATAATCCAAAGCTAAGTCTAGCAGTGTTTTCTACCACAACGTGCTGACTCATTATACTCAAAGGATATGATTTTACTTTGAAATATTTTTCCTAAATCGTAAAAAGTTTTTATATGCTGATAGTAACAATATTAATTGTAACAATCACAGATGTTTGGATAGTTTCAACTACTGTTCATTTTGAAAACTGCTTTTTAATCTTATTTTTAAACTAGTCTAAAACTTACTTTGGCTGTTTCTAATTTAAGAGGAAACAGCTGCTGTCTCAACACGTAACTTTTCTTTGACCCTTCATATATTTTAAAGGCTAAATAATGAATTTCACGGTTTTCAACCATGTTCCCCATAAAAACAGAGGTTATCACTTTAATATTTCTATGAAGATGCACCACTCTGGTTTGTCTCAAAATAATTCTACTCAATAAAAAGTAAATAGTACATAGTTTGTATTTACTAAAAGGCCAGGCTTTTCGTGAATGTTTCAGTGAATTTTTATGTGTCTGTTTAATATCCTATTACAAACAGAAGGTTATCAAAAATTAGAAAACACATCTTGCAATGAATCCCACCCAGGATTGTTTACGGTTAGCCATCAATCTCACTTTTTCCTGACCAAAGTGAATTAGGAGAGTGATAAGTATCTCAACGGAAAGTGAGCAATGTCCAATTAAAGACATTAAACATGAAACCAAAGAACGTGCAAATGTCACTAGTGCCACCTACAGTGCCAATCGAGGATGCAGATGACAAAGATTTTTAAAATAATCATGTGTGTGTCTATATCTGTGTAGGCAACCCTTTGATTCCTCGCCCAGGACTACGTATCAAGACAGCTTTCCAGCAAGTCATTCAAAGAATATAAAACATATAATTAGATAATGCAAAAAAAAAAACCACTCTCCAAAATCAAGAAAACCTGAAGCATAATGCTGATTTTAGTGTACAGATTAAAAGAACAATTTCTCATAAGAGGTCATGAAATGAAAAGTATACAGAATTTATTAAAATTAGACAAATTGAGGTAAAGGTGAAGTCAGACGTAGCAAAAGTTAGACAGGCTAACTTCAAATGCATTATAAAGCCTACAAACCTTACCTTACATTCCACCACACTCTGATCTGATTCACAAGTTACATAGATTTCATCTACTGCCCGGCGAAGATTGTCAAAAAGAAATGCCCAGTATCGAGCTCTTAGATCAATCTTCCGAGGGTGCCGTGTTTTAGTGGGACTTTTATCAAAGTGTTTATCTCCAGTTGTAGATGACACTATTTTGCAGTCTACTGCAGTGCTCTGGTGAAATAAAATGACACATGAAAAATAAATAAATAAAAAAGTCTTCCATGGATTGTATAAATTACATTTTTCAATATATATATTACACTTCTTTTCCACTTGTATCACACTTGAGTTCATCAAAACAAGTTTCTCACCTTCAACAAGAGGCAGATTCATAAAGTCAATTTTTATTTTAGACATGACTTACTGAAGATTAGGATAACTTTAACAGTGAATAGACCATTAGCAAAAAGGAGCACTAAAGTTACTCCTGATTTACTAGAACACATGTATGGCACATTTATATACATTCACAAATAATAAATAGCAATTTCAACATTTTGAAATTGCTTGCATATATTCTTTTTATTTAGAAATGCCATATACTATACCTATGCTCAATTCCTTAATTTTAACTTAAACTATTTTTCCACTAAAATTAAAATTTAATATAAAAATAGGAAATAATTTACCAGAAAACTGAAAGAATAAAGTCAAGTACCCGCTACAGCCAGAGCAGACTCACCAAATAAAGTAACTGAGTGTTCACATGACCCATTCTTTCTTCAGTTGCTCATGCAGACTTTGAAAGCACGGACTCAATAATTATAATCCATAGTTTTATAGACTGCACCGCAGAATCATTCCTCCAAAAATGTGAGCATATAGTTTACTAATATTAAGACCTACATTTACAACACAACCTGAAGCTTCTCACTAGAAGCACAAAGGAACTATTAATACTTATCACTACACAGCTACTTAAACTTGATAAAAAAAAAAAAAAAAACTTCCTACAGTTAGAGCAACAAACAATCCCCTGCTTGTTTGTTTTCTTTTCTTCCTTGTTATTTGTTTTTTCTTTTTAATAGAAGAGGCCCAAAGTGGAGAACACCTGAAATAGAGGCTAATACCCTGACTGTTTTGTTTTAGGCATTGCCTTCAAAATAACAGTGATTCCTGCATTTCATAAATCTTTTAGAGCCAATCTTTGCTTTATACAGCACCATCGCTACCAAAAAGCAAGCAAACAAACCACACACACACACACACACACACACACACTCTTTCTCTCAAGAGGTCTAAGAGGTCATCCTCACCGCATATCCCCTCACCCAGATTATCATTGCCAGAATTAACAAATAAAAAATAACAAATATTTTCTCTGACAGCACTGGCCTAGGCCCAAATCTCAATGAAGATGGGAAAAAGTCATCTCTTTGCCAACATTCAAGCAACAAACTTTAATTTCCAACAACCCACCACAAAACCTGTCTCAAGTGCTCTCCAAGTTCTTTCCAGCCCTAAATGGTAAACGATTTAACTGCTATGGAAATATTCTATCCTTGGGCTAAACCAAACTCAAACTCCCATTCAACTAGCATCTGCCCCAGAACAAAGCTTTCTTCTATTACTCTATGACAAGAATAATTAACAGTTTACAATGAGTTGTATACTTTAAATGGATGTTTTGTATGGTATGTGAATTACAATACAATAAAGCTATTTAAAAAGAAAAAATAATAATAATTAACAGTTTATACAGGTGGCCTCCCTATCCATGGGTTCTGAATTCATGGATTCTCAAAAATATTCAGGAAAAAAAAAGCATCTGTACCAAACACGTGAAGTTTTTTTTTTCCCTGTCATTATTCCCTAACACAGTATAACAAGTATTTACATAGCATTTACATTGTTTTAGGTATTAAAAGTAACCTAGAGATGAGTATATGAAAGGGTATATGTAGGTTATGTTATATACTAACACTACACCATTTTACATGAGAGACTAGAGTACCCAAGAACGTTGTTATCCATGGAGGATCCTGGAACCAGTTCCCCATAGATACTGAGGAACAACTGTACATCACAGATCAGCTTCACATAATCTCCTGACCCCCCTCACACACTTTTTAAAGTATGTATTATTAGCTCCACTTCACAAAGTAGAAAATTGAGGTTCAGAGGCTAAGTGATTTGTTCAAGGTCATACAACCACAGGAGACCATCTTCCAGTTGCTGCTGGCTTCTCATCACACTGCTGGCCAAGGCCTGGTGCTGACAGCTCTTTATCAAATGTTTCAGACCACCTCATTTCTCTTTCTATACACTATCCAAAGTTAAAATTAACTTGTGAAAGTTCCTGAATTATACCTCCTTCACAAAGTTTTTTCTACATTGATAAGCAAAGGACTAGTAGCTTCCCCTAAATCCAGACTCTAATCTTATGAAATTCTTAAAAATACTGTCACTCACCTTCAACTATTTATGGATTTACCCTGTCATGTATCAATAAAATGTGTATATTTAAATACTTTATCATCCTTTTTTATAATGTAGACTGGGCAATACTGCTTTAGGGTTAAGATGTTTCTGTTAGTTACAACTGCTCTACTGTAACAGAGTAGTCGCCCCTCCTCCCACAGATACGGAAGGGAAATATTGAGAGTGGGGATATGTAACAGAGGGAATGGCCTGAAAAAAAAAAAAAAAAGCAAAAATACTTTCTGTCTCTTTGGAGAACTGAAATCTGCATCCCTGTCTCAGGCCAGTGGTAGGGAAGAACAGGGAGAAGGCCCTTTGTCCTTATCCCAGGTGGCACCAGCCCCCCGGGTGGGTGGCTAGAGGAGTTCATAGGTTTTGTCTTTGGCAGAGATGGGATAATTAGAATAGTTAACCAAGTAATTGCCTGAAGCTGAGAGGCCTCCCTTTAAAAGCTCTGTATTTCTGCCTATGTTCAGGAAAAATTTGGATTTTGAGACAACAGTTTGTCTCTTTTCTCCCTTTGCCAGCAAAGGTAATAAATCTCTTTCCTCCTCCCCAAAGACGCTTGTCCTCGTTCTTCTGATTTGGCTTTGTGGACAAGTGCAGAGCATTTGGTAACTCTATCTGAGGTTTTATTTACAAAGATTCAAGAAGGGTAGAAGCTACACCTAGGTAATTCCATCCAAAAAGCAATGTGCTATGCAAATTTGACATTTAGGCTGCGTGCGCTGGTTCACGCCTGTAATGCTAGCACTTTGGGAGACCAAGGTGGGAGGATTTCTTGAGGCCAGGAGTTCAAGACCAGCCTATGCAACATAGCAAGACCTTATCTCTACAAAAAATAGAAAAATTAGCTGGGTATAGTCACCATGCCTATAGTCGCAGCTACTTGGGAGGTTGAGGCGGAAGATTGCTTGAGCCCAGGAATTTGAGTTGCAGTGAGCTATGATAACGCCACTGTACTCTAGCCCAGGCAACAGAGCAAAACCCTGTCTCCAAAAAAAAAAAAAAATTGACATTTTACAAAAAGTAATACTTTATATTTGCATACTTATGTTTTATAAAGGGCTTTTGAAAACAATATCATTTAATCATCACAACAACTTGTAAAGATAGGAAAATACTACTATTCCTCTTTCGTAGATGACAAAACTAAGGCTCAGAAAGATGAATTTCTTGAGAAAGTCAAAAGACTGAATGACAGAACTGAAACTAGAGCTCTGTCTTTCAATTTCTGCTTCAATGCTCACAAAGCATTTGGCATGGCTTCTAGCACACAAGTGCCCAAATAATGTTAGGTATGATTATCATGAGAAAGACAGCAAGGAGAAGAAATACGCTTGTAGAAAAAATGTGAATAAATGCCAATCTGTGAAGGAAGATAAAAGAGGCACATCAAATCATAGAGGCTGATAAACCAGTAGGGAGTTTCAAAGTACAGGGCTCTACCGACTACTGATAAAAATATGATAGCAGCAATAATATTAACCGCAGCAGCAGCAGCAGCATCTAACATTCATGACATACTTGTATGTGCTAATCACCACACCAAGCACTTCACATACATACACTTACGCTTCATTTAATTCTTGAAGCAATTTTATATCATATGTACTACTACATCAATTTTACAGAGGAGGAAACTGAGGTTTAACTAAATTAAGAGCCCAAGGTTTCACACTAGTTAAGGGACAAAGCCAGGATTCTTATCCCATTGCAATGACTTACTGTGCCTAAATGTTTCCCAAAACACTTAACGGAAGGCAAAGCAATCTAAACTGGTGGTAAAAACAAGATGCAACTGAATTCCATGAAATAATAGTGTTTTAATCAATTACTTTTAGAAAGAAAAGAAAGAAAAAAAAAAGAAAGGGAAGGAAAGGGAAAGAAGAGAGGAAGAAATTGAGATTTCTGCCTCATCCCTCTTTGAGGGGCTCACTGATCTCCTGACAATCTGAAAAAATCCACGGCACCTATCTCCAAAAAAATGAACATGTACATCCGATTGATGTTCACGGACCCCAAGTCAAACCTCAGATTAAGAAGCTCTCTTCCTACATTTTGTAGGTATTTGAAATTATCTTAAGTACAAAAATGAGGATTTCTTTTGGTGTCCACTCCTTCTGAGGTAACAGAAACCTTAATCAGTTTATATGTATTACGTTCGCTGATATACTTACATCTACTACTATCTTTTGGGTTTTTTACTTAGCATTTTTCTGGCTTCTTTTTCTCCTTCTCTTTAATTCAAAGTTTTTGTTTGTTCATTCTTTCTCTTTTCTCCTGCTCGCTTGGAAATTATGGCTGGTATTTTTATTCTTTTGGAAACTAGCCTTAAACTTTTATATACTTACATTCATATTTTCATAACAAAGACTTCTTCCCAAATAAGACAAGGATTTTATCACTCCAACTCCCCTCAAACCTTTCTGTCTTAGTCTGTTCAGATTGCTATAACAAAATACCATAAATTGGGTGGCTTATAAACAATACAAATTTGGAGGTTGGGAAGTCGAACAGCAACGCATTGGTAGATTCATTCTTTCTGGTGAAGGACCCACTTCCTGGTTCCTAGATGACCAGCTTCCCACTGTGTCCTCACATAGCAAAAGAACAAGTGAGCTCTCCTTGGTCTCTTTTATAAGGACACTAATTCCATTCATGAGGCTTCTGCCTCCCAAAGGCCCTGCCCTCTAACACCATCACATTGGAGGTTAGAATTTCAACATATGAGTATTGAGGAAACATAAACATTTAACACTCCCTGCAATCCATCTTCCACGTTAGTATTGTCTAAAATTGTAATACCACTTTTCTAAATTTGTCTTTTTAAAACCCATCAATAGTTCATGAGATTTATTAACATATTTTTATAAATATATTTGTATTAAGCTTACTGCAGGTTTCCTTTTCTTTTTGTTGAAGTATATCTTTAACAGTTCTTTCAGTAAGGGTCTGTAGACAGTAAACATTTAGTCTTTGTATATCTAAAAAATGGCTTTATTTCACTCTCACACTTGAATGATCATTTGACTGGGAATAGAATTCGAGGTTAAAAGTTATTTTGCCTCATAACTTTGAAGATATTGCTCCACTGTTCTTTTGTTGATAATAAAGCTGATATTAAGTTGTTATTCTTTGTTTTAATTCCTGGTAATTTTAAATGTTTTTTTCTTAACCTTGACATTTTGCAGGTTCTCTAGAATGTATCTAGGTATGAATCTATTTATATTTGTCCTGCTCAGCTCCACAGTTTATGCTTTGAAGCTCTTGAGTACTCAGAAAGTGAGGAAAATTTTCAACATGCACAGTATTTATTCTCTAATTTCAGAAGTCTTAGAAGACATATATTAGAAGTTCTCACTCTTAAATTCTCTTTCATATTTTTCATTTCTTTAGTTCCCTGGGCTATGTTCTAAATCATCCTCAGTATTATCTTTGACTTAAAAATTCCTGATTTCACTAATCCCTTTGTCCAATACATCATTTATTGCATTAATTACAGGTTTTCAAAATTTCTTTGATAACATATTCATTTCTAAGACTTCTAATTGGTTCATTTTTATCTATAAATGTCCAAAATTAATATCTGCCTATTTTATTTCATAATTTCTCCTTTTTGCTTTATAGTTATTCTTTCCTTTGGGGAATTTAAATTCATTTATTTGAAAGTCCTTTTTAGAAAAATGCCTTATTTTTTTCCTTACCTCAGAAGTAAATTCTCTCATTTGTGGAATGTGTGCTCTATTTTTTAAAACATCATTTCCCTCATGTACTTTACTACTTCACTTTGCAAACTTATTTTGAGTTTGAGTTTCTTGCATTTTAGTTTTTTACTTTCCATAGCTCGTGCCATTTTACTAGTTCTATGGTTACCTTCATCTGGCCCACTATGGTCCCACTTCCAGAGGTCTTTTTTGAGGGCCTTAAAGCTCTCACTCTTCGATAATCTTCACTTATCAATAATAACCTTGGATGTAAATGGATTAAATTCCCCAACTGAAGGATACAGGCTGACTAAATTGATAAAAACACAAGACTCAATTTTATACTGCCTATAAGAAACTCACTTTACTTGTAAAGACAAACATAGACTAACATGAAAAGATGGAAAAAGATCTCCCACACAAATAGAAATGAAAAGCCAGTAAGAACAGCTATACTTATATCAAATAAAAAAGACTTTAAGTGAAAAACTATAAAAAGAGACAAAGGTAATGATAAAGGGGTCGATTCAGTAAGAAGGCTATAATAATAGTAAATATATACGCACTCAACACCAAAGCATCCAATATAGAAAGCAAATGTTATTAGATTTAAAAGAAGAGCTACACTTCACAATTATATTTGGGGACTTCAACACCTGACTCAGGATCATCTAGATAGACAATCAACAAAGAAATACTGGATTTAAATTGCACCTCCGATCAAATGGAGATAACAGATATTTACAAACATTTCATCCAACAGCTACAGATTACACATTCTTTTCATCAGCACATGAAACATTCTCCAGGACAGATCACATGTTAGGCCACAAAACAAGTCTCAACAAATTTTTAAACCTGAAATAATATCTGGTATCTATTCTGACTACAATGGAATAAAACTCGAAATCGATAACAAGAGGAACTTTTGAAACTGTACAAATACATAGAAATTAAACAATATGCTCCTGAACAACTGCTGGATCAATGAAGAAATTAAGAAGAAAATTTAAAAATTTCTTGAAGCAAATGGAAATGGAAACACAATATACCAAAACCAAAGGGATATATCAATAGTAGCATTAAGAGGGAAGCTGATAGAAATAAACATATACATCAAAAAAGTAGAAAGATTTCAAATAAACAATCTAATGACGCATCTTGAGGAATTAGAAAACCAAGAATAAACCAAACCCAAAATTAGAATAATGAAGATCAATGCAGAAATAAACAAAATTGAAAAGTTTGTTTTTGAAAAGATAAACAAAATTGACAAATCATTAGCTAGACTAACCAAGAAAAAAAAATGATCCAAATATAATCAGAAATGAAAAAGGAGACATTACAACTGACACAAGAGAAATACAAAGGATCATTAGAGACTATTATGAACCATATGTTGATGAACACGAAAACCTAGTGGAAAAATTGGAAAAATGGATAAATTCCTGCACACATACAACCTACCAAAATTGAAACAAGAAAAAACTGAAAATCTGAATAGACTAGTTATGAGTAATGAGATTGAATCAATAAGAAAAAATGTCCCATCAAAGAAAAGTCCAGGATCAGACAGCTTCACTACTGAATTCTCCCAACTATTTAAAGAAGAACTAATACCAATCCTTCTCAAACACTTCCAAAAAATTGAAGAGGAGAAAATTCATCCCAACTCATTCTACAATGCCAGCATTATACTGATACCAAAACCAGACAAGGATACAATAAAAAAAGAAAAAGAAAACATAGGCCAACATCCCTAATGAACATAGATGCAAAATTCCTCAACAAAATAAATACTAACAAACCAAATCTAACAGCACACTAAAAAGATCACTCACCATGATGAAGTATGATTTATCCCAGGGATGTAAGGAAGTTTTATCATACACAAATCAATAGCATTTGATGAAATTCAACATTCTTTCATGATAAAATTCTCAATAAATTAAGTATAGAAGGAACATACCTCAACACAATAAAGACTATATATGACAAACCCACGGTTAACATCATACCAAACAGAGAAAAGCTCAATGGTTTTCCTCTAAGAACTACAACAAGAAAAGGATGCCCACTCTCACCACTCTTACTCAGTATAGTACTGGAAGTCCTAGCCAGAGCAATTAGGTAAAAGAAAAAAAAATAAAAGGCATCCAAATTAGAAAGGAGGAAGTCATATTGCCCCATTAGCAGATGTCATGATCTTATATATATACAGCACTAAAAGCTCTACCAAAAAACTCTTAGAACTGATAAACCAATTCAGTAAAGTTGCAGGATAAAAAATCAACAAACAAAAATCAGTAGTAATTATATATACAATAAGAAACTAGCTGAAAAAGAAATCAAGAAAACAATCCTATTTACATTAACTACCAAAAAAAAAAAAAAAAACACCTAGGAAAAAATTTACCAAGAAGGCAAAAGACCTCAACAAAGAAAACTGCAAAACACTAATGAAAGAAATTGAACAGAACACAAACAAATGGAAAGACATATCATGCTCATGGATTGGAAGAATTAACATTGTGAAAATGACCATACTATCAAAAATGATCTACAAAGTCAATGCAATCCCTATCAAAATAACAATGACATTCTTCACAGAAATATTTTAAAAAATCCTAAAATTCGTATGGAACCACAAAAAAGCCAGAATAATAAAAAACAATTCTGAGCAAAAAGAACAAAGCTGAAGGCATCACACTATCTGACTTCAAAATATACTACAAAGTATATATAGTTACCAACACAGCATGGTACTGGTTAAAAAAAAAAAAAAAAAAAAGACACATAGACCAATGGAACAGAATGGACAACCCAGAAATAAATCCACATATTTACAGCCAATTGATTTTCGACAAAGGCACCAAGAACATCTACAGGGGTAAGAACAGTCTCTTCAATAAATGGCGTTGGGAAAACTAGATAGTCACATGGAAAAGAATGAAACTAGTCCCCTACTTTCACCATATACAGAAATCATCCCAAACTGGATTAAAGAATTAAATGTAAGACCTGAAACTAGGAAACTACTAGAAGAAAACATAAAGGAAACATTTCAGGACATTGGTCTGGGCAGAAGTTTTATGGATAGGACCTCAAAAACACACAACAGAGGAAATAATCAACAGAGTGAAGAGACAACAAACAGAATGGGAGAAAATATCTACCAACTATTCATCCAACAAGGAATTAATATCTAGAATATACAAGAAACTCAAAAGCAAAAAAACAAATAACCTGATTTAAAAATGGGCAAATGAGCTGAATAGTTATCTCTCAAAAGAAGACATGCAAATTGCCAACAAGTATATGAAAAAATGCTCAGCATCACTAATCATCAGGAAAATGCAAATCAAAACTACAATGAGATATCATCTCACCCCAGTTAAAATGGCTTTTATCCAAAAGACAGGCAATAACGAATGCTAAAGAGGATGTGGAGAAAGGGGAACCCTCATACACTGTTGGTGGGCATGTAAATTAGTATAGCTATCATGAAAAACAATATGGAGGTCCCTCAAAAAACTAAAAAAAGAATTATCATTTGATCCAGCAATCCCACTGCTGGTTATTTATCCACAGGAAAGGAAATCAGCATATTGGAGAGAGATCCACACTTACATGTTTATTTCAGCACTATTCACAAAAGCCAAGATATGGAATTCACGTTAAAAAGTGTCCATCAACTGATGAATGGATAAAGAAAATGTGGTATATATACTCATACATATACTCAACAGAATACTATTCAGCCATAAAAAAGAATGAAATCCTGTCATTTCCAACAACATAGATGAGCCTGGAGGACATTATGCTAAGAGAAGCCAGGCACAGGAAGATAAATACTGCATGTTTTCACTCACATATGGAAGCTAAAAAAGTTGATCTCACAGAAGTAGAAAGTAGAATAGTGGTTTCTAGAGACAGTGAAGGTAGGAGGGAGGGGGATAATGAGAGAGGTTGCTTAACAGATACAAAATTACGGCTAGACAGGAATAATAAATTTTAGTGTTCTATAGCACTGTTGGAGGACTATAATTAACAATTTACTCTATATTTTCAAATAGCTTTCAAGAGCAGATTTTGAATGTTCCCAACACAAAAAAGTAATCAATGTCTGAAGTGAAGTGATGCATGTTAATTACCCTGATATCAGTACACATTGTGTACATATATCAAAACATCAGGCCAGGCGCGGTGGCTCACGCCTGTAATCCTAGCTCTCTGGGAGGCCGAGGCGGGTGGATTGTTTGAGCTCAGGAGTTCGAGACCAGCCTGAGCAAGAGTGAGATCCCGTCTCTACCAAAAATAGAAAGAAATTAATTGGACAGTTAAAAATATATAGAAAAAATTAGCTGGGCTTGGTGGCGCATGCCTGTAGTCCCAGCTACTTGGGAGGCTGAGGCAGTAGGATCGCTTGAGCCCAGGAGTCTGAGGTTACTGTGAGCTAGGCTGACGCCACGGCACTCACTCTAGCCAGGACAACAAAGTGAGCCTCTGTCTCAAAAAAAAAAAAAAAGATAGATGCAAAATCCTCAACAAAATATTACCAAGCCTAATTCAACAGCACATTGAAAAGATCCTTCACCACAGTTAAGTGGGATTTATCACAGGGCTGCAGGGTGGCGTGGCATATGCAAATCAATGAACATGACACATCTCATTAACAGCATGAGGGCAGACACCATATGATCATTTAAATA
>CAUYSK010122521.1:0-65186 GCA_963575035.1 Avahi laniger
CCAGCTACTTGGGAGGCTGAGACAGTAGGATTGCTGGAGCCCAGGAGTTTGAGGTTGCTGTGAGCTAGGCTGACGCCACGGCACTCGCTCCAGGCAAGAGAGTGAGACTCTGTCTCAAAAAAAAAAAAAAAAAAAAAAAAATTGTCCTAGTTCAACATGTGTAAGCCAGGACTTCTAAACACTGTGACAATTAAGAATGATGAGAGATTTCATTCTATGGCAAATAGTTTCTTTTTTAGTAGGGCTGATAGTAAATAGAACACAAATTTCTTATGTCTTTAGTACTACCTAATTTCCCTACTAATTTTTCCCCTAAAGTTGGCTTCCTCTAGCTACCAAAATGTATTCTTTAGGGGAAAAGATATTATGAGTCATCAATGGCTGAATATATTATCCTCCCAGAAGTATTTATATTTTAACACAAACTGTCTCAGTGTGAAGGAATGAATATCTAACTGTAAAGTATCAAGTATAAGACACACAGGTATTTGGGGAAGCCAAGAGGCTCCTCCACACCTGTAAAAACATACCATCCACAAATAAGAAAAGCCCTACTTACCAATTCACCTCCAGCTATAAAGACAACTGAGACTAACAGGTTATTTGGAAACAGACATTGATCAATTCAATTGAAATTGTAAAATATAAGTCAAAGGAAACTTTGCAGGTCTCAGCTCTTAATATTTTTTCCTATTAACAATTTGAAAAGTTTTCATCAGGAAAATGATCGTGGTACATAGTTGTCCTTCTTGTAAAAGAAAACCTGAATGCCCCACCAAAATGAATCATCCAGTCTAGAAAAGGGTTACTTCTAATGAAGAATTCTGACATCAGGCTGATCACGGGCACAAGTGAACAGGCGTTACCTAGATCTGTGATGGCACAGAGTAGACTTTGAGACATGTTTAATTAAATTCAGTAATTAATGAATAAGTGAGTAAATAAGTGAAGTCTCATAAGTGAGTCTATTACTAGAGACTGAGTCATATCCGAGACTGACCTACCCAGATCATCTGATTCCAAATTATATACCCTTCTTATGTGTAAGATTCACTCTCAGACTCTGAAACATAGTATCACTGAAGAGAGGAGAAAAACTATTAAAGCAAAACAAAACTGCAATCAATAAAATTTATTCCCTCAAACTAGAAAGAGGAGAGAAAAATATTATTTATAAAAAGAGAAAAGGAAGAGGGAAATTGGGAGTTAGAGATGGACACATTCATGAAATAGAAAACAAGAATCACTTCTGAGAGTAGAAAGATGAATAAAAAAAATGAAATGCTTTAAAAATAGAGTAAGGATGTTGAGAAGATTGAGTGGAAAACAAAGAAGAAAGACAAAAATAATGTCTGTTTTTATTTTTATTAACTATAAAATGAATGCTTCCATGAAAAATAATATTTAAAAACCATATGACAAAGAAAAAGTTATAAACAACAGTATTTGAAAAAAAGAGAGAGGAGCTTCAATGTTAAGGAATAAAAATGCACAAACTTATTACACATAAGAGGAAGAGATATAACTTCAAAATATACGAGGGTTGATAAAGTAATGCAGAGTCAGCAAAAGAAATGTGACTTGAAGTAACAGATAAGCAACAAAATCTATCGGAGAGAAAAATCCAAGCATGACATTTTAAAATTAAGCATAATTAGATGGAAGGAAAGCAAACATCAGAAATGATAAAGGCAAATACACAGGACCATGCACAAAAAATAATGATAATAAAAGAACAAAGAGCAGAAAGGGGAAAAATAAGGGGAAAAGAAATACAAAGGAAACAAAGTAAATTTTTTTTATTCAGAAAATTCTACCCTACAACTTCCCATTTCCATACACACGCTCTGTAAAGAACCAGATGCACAACCCTTTTCCCAGACACTGAGAATGTCTTTGCCCCCAGACGTAACCCCTAAACCCCCCTTACAAAAATTCTCCTCTGTGTGCGACCATCTCCTGGGAAAAGCAACTGTTCAGGCAGCAGTGCCTGGGTTGGTCCTTCATTAGAATGGTTCCCACAGGCATGTGTCCTCGCTAGTCATACACAGGAATCCCATATGGCACAATCTGGATCTCGTGGAGGTGAAATCTGCATAAAGTAGGACAAGGCCAGGGCCAGCACAAAAGCAGAGACATGCATGTAGCGACATTGGCTTCACGCCCTCTGACCCAGCTCTGTGTCTGTTCCCACACTTCGTACAAACCCAGGCAAGTGTGTCCGAGGGCCTGTGGGTAGCAGCAGTCTGTCGCAGGATGAGGATGGGGCTGAAAGGAAGCCCAGAATTAGTCCCCCGACAGTGTTCAGATCAATTTTAAGGCAGTGGCCTGTCATCCAAAAAGAAAACCTACGTGTGGCTGCAATTAACCCCGTTAGCATGTGTCTAGCATTGTCCTACTGCCAAGCAAATGACCCTGCAGGGAGAGGACCAGAGCAGAATATTCCTCTGACCTGAAGATAGCAGATTAGCTCAGTCGTCTGCTATTTGGGACTGAACTAATGGAATTAAAGGTTTCATTTGTGTATGTATGCCTGTGTGAGTGTGTGTGTGTGTGTGTGTGTGTGTGTGTGTGTGTGTGTTGGAGTGGTTTTCATTGTTGGTTATTGTTATTGTTTTCTCTCTTTTTGTCATTGTTGTCCTCATTTTAAGTGAACTCACCTTGAAATAAAGGTATGCTTATATCTGCAATTCCTGGGAAAACAAACAGATAGCTAACAGTTATAAATCAGTACATATTATGGTATTATAAATTATTTTTAAATAGTCATAAACTTAAACATATTATTATAACTAACAAGCATGTCTTATTAGCAGCCATATGAAAACACACACACACACACACACACACACACACACACACACACACACACACACACTGAACACCACTTCCCAACTGCTGGGTGTAGAAGAGCGAGGCCAAAGCTGTCCTCCCAACTTGGAAGTCAGATCTCTAGCTTGTGCCAGTGTTTGTGTGTTGTTCAGTGCTCCTTGAGTGAGACACTAGAAACATTAAAAAAGTGTGAATTAATCAATCCTTGGTATCAGCCAATTGCTCCATAGTTGGCACTTTTATAATTACACTTCAAAACACATGAAAAATTATGACTGAAGCGCACGTTTTAATTCAGGGGTGGGCATTTTATTTTTTTAAACAAAAATGCCTCCTAAATTTTCCTAATTTTCCTGCATACATTTAAGTACTTTGATGCAATACAGTTTCAAATTTTCTTATTCAACTTTTTTCCTTTGCTGGTTTAAAAAATTATATGATTATTTCAGAATCTTTATTTTGATAGAAAAGAAATTTTAAGCCTTCTCCAGCAAGCTTTCTGATGGCCATTGCATGCTTGAAAATTAGTAAGGGCCCCATGGAAGGGCATTTAATTATTTAGGAATAAGGAAAAACAGCCATCTCTTCTTGCCAGGCGTCCCAGGCTCCTAGGAAATAATGGCATGAAGGATCCCCTGACTCACAGCCCTCTCAGTGCTCTGGATCCTCATCTAAAACAACACTCTGAACACTATTCAGTCTCTGTTTGCCGTGTATCCTCAAACATGGCACAAAATCCAGACAAACCGCCGCACTTGAATTTCAAGACATACCACTCACAATGGGACAACAGAAAGCTACTGCATGGGGTGCTAAAAGACAGCAGAATTCATTTGTTATGAAGGTGCAAACACAGTTATGATATTAATAAATGCCGGCTCTGCATACCTACATGGCCGAACACTTGGCAGGGCAGCAAACCACGGAGTCCGGCGGCCCACCCCACCTGCCCCACTTCCCGCTGCAGTAAGAGTGCTGTATCCGCGTTCTTGTTTTGCCAAAATATGTCTGACCCATCCCATTGTGGGGCAGATGGTGGGAAAAGAAAATGAGAAAGGACGGGGGAGTAGGTGAAAGACGATGGGGTCTACTGTTTTCCGACATACTTAATATTTTTAATTAATAATTTGAAATCACAGAAGGGACTTTTTTGTTTTATTTTCTGGTTGTTTATTGGTTGTTTGGTCCACATAATCATTTGTAAGTAAGAATATTGCTTAAGCATTGTATTACTTCAAGAAAGTTTTAAGTATATTATATTAATATTATCCACAAATTCCTTCTAATGCTTTTAAAGTATATTATAGTGACTTCTAATCAGATTAAAATTATATGACATATAGGTTGCCTATCATTGTCTTTAACAAGAGTTCCACAAGATATGTTGTGGAAACTAAAAATGGTTTCCAACCTAATATTGTTTTCTTTTTATCAAGTAACTTAAATTTAAAATGCAAGACAGCTTCTGTAAATAGACAAAATTCTATATCTAGGACTATACATTTTTGCTAAATTGGATGTTCCAACAAAAATGTTTGGGAACATTTAATGTGTGATAAGGCCTTTGGCACTCAATTGAAAGATGGAGTGTGCTTATGCTTGCAGGCAGTTTACTGCCATGAAATAATTTGAGAGATATCGGGATTGTCCTCCATCAAAATAAACCTCCTTTGCTGGGGATACCCAGAATTATTCTACCCTTAATATTGCATTCCTTTGGGCAAAATGATACCAGCTCCAAATGTCTGTATCTTTGATAAGATATGGACACCCAACACAGAGAGTTCTGAGGGACCCTCGAACACGTCAATGTTAATGAGCGGCCTGAGGGCGCTGCTTTCCCCAAGGAAAGGATCTGTGGAAGAAGGGAGCAGGACCAGTCCTGAAAAATATTAACCTCACCCTTACACTTAAGAGCTATTACCAAGTTCTTGGGGTAAAACTGCAGTACAGCCAGGGCCACCCTCGAACCCTGGCAGACGGCAGGAAGGCTCAGTCATGACTGAGAGTGTCTCTTCACTTACCCACAGCACCCTTACTAAGCCTGTGTAGAGCATTTTTTGGAATTATCTACATATAATTCTGAAGGACTCGGGGGTTTTTTTGTAGTACTTTTCACTTTATATCTCTTACAATATAAAACAATGTTGGCCAAGCATGGTGGCTCACACCTGTAATCCTAGCACTCTGGGAGGTCGAGGCAGGAGCATCGCTTGAGCTCAGGAGTTTGAGACCAGCCTGAGCAAGAACAAGACTCCATCTCTACTAAAGACAGAAAAATTAGCCGGGTGTTGTGGCACATGCCTGTAGTCCCAGCTACTTGGGAGGCTAAGGCAGGAGGATCGCCTGAGCCCAGTAGTTTGACGTTGCTGTAAGCTAGGCTGATGCCATGGCACTCTAGCCTGGGCGACAGAGCAAGACTGTCTAAAAAACAAAAAGCTTACAATGTTCAAGTTAGATTTTCAAAGCCGCTCTATCTTTCCTTAGACAGACGTCCATCTGTTCACAGCTGTTTTCAGATGAGAACAGGGCCTCGGTGGTCTCCTCAATGACAGTGACTTTCCCATTCTTGACTCTCCACTGCAACGCACTAAAACTATGAGCATTTCAGTCAATTATCTTCGAAATCTGTCCCAAGATTTCTCAGTTTTGTTCTTGACATGTTTTCATTCTCTCAATATTCGTTTAACAGAAAATATTTTAGAATAGGGAAAATGAAAGTTAATTTCTTTTAGAATAACGCTTAAAGTCTCACCCTCCCGTCACACCCTCCCTAAAACCCCATACCTGAAACAATTAACAGACTGATTCTAACGCACTGAAGGGTGCATCCTTCTGTGCCATGCCCTGAAGGGCTCTTGCAAATTCAGAAAGCAGCCCTCTCTCCCAGCCTCCCATCCCATCACCTCAGCAACAGAAACCCTCGGATGCACAGGTCGCTCCACTGAGGCTTTGACAAGAACACATTCCCCGTGGGTGGTCTGCCTTTTACAAGTGTTTGGGCACAAATACGTTAATGTGGCCTTTTTTTAAAGCAGCTGATCTTTCTGTGTGTCCAAGGAAAAAAATCATCACACCAGTTCTCTGCTCTTTAAAAAAATACTGTTCTTAAAATCTAGCAAATCCAAACACCACACAATTTCAGATTGTTTTTGACTCCTGGATTCCCATCACCCTTCTGCCACCCAGTCAAAAACTTATGCATTTTATTCATGTTTTCAGCTCTGCTGTCCTTAGAGCATCTCCATGCTTTGCTGCACTGCAATGGTATTTAGTGTCCTGTCAGTTTCCCAGTGGCGAGGAGTGCAACCAAATGGTTTGATACTTAATCGGCACAAACTGCAAGCACTTAGAAACCAGACACAGAAGGGCTATTCCTGACCGCAATATCAAAATGCATTCTAAATAAGTAAAATTGCTTAGCCTATTGACAAGCAAAATGTGTTCTTAAATCTTTGTTCTAATTTTTTAAAAAAACAGTATTTCAAGAGCCAGCTTTATACAGATATCTATAAATGAAGTTAATTCAATCTAGATGAGACACTGGGCACATTTTTCATATAACAGGTTGTTCAGAGTCTCGGAAAGTATTAAAATATTTTCTTCATGATTGGAAGGAAACTTTATTTGCAACAGCTGTAACCTGAAGGCAAAAATGCCTAATTCACTAGTAGATTATTAAAAAGCAGCAGGACGTACTCAAAATGAAAGGCCCTTAGCTCTTCAGATTGAGGTGACTGGTTAAGGAGAGAAACAGTACGATTTTCAAGGGTTCTTTTTTTTTTTTTTTTGAGGTCTGAGTTCTAAGAAAGTTGCAAAGGCTTCTTAAAGTTCTGGTGGTTTAGGAAAGAAGCTACCGAATTAAATTGATTGTTTTTAAAGGGAAAGAAAAAAGAAAGAGTGAACAGTGAATTATTCACAAGGCCCCATTAATAAAAGCGTATGTGTGTGGTGTGTGTGTGTGTGGATGTGTGTGTGTGTTTTCAACTAAGTCATTGATTTCATAAAACACAAATAGGTGGGTCAACCCCAAAGGCAATCTGAAGTGAAGGACAAGTTGACATAAAGCCCATTTTAGATACCTATCCACCAACTCTTGAACTTCCTGTCTGTTACCACGAAACAGCCCACCCACCTCCTGTCTCACGATACTACGTGTGTTTCATGCTCTACCTCCTTGTTCCCAGAGATGTCTTTTCTTTCCCTCCTTTGTTCTCTGTCCAGTCTCTGTTTTCACTCTTTCTTCTCTTCTCTGTAACCTCTGCCATTCTTCAACAGACTCTTGCTCTATGCCTTGACCTTGCCCATCTTCTCTCAGGTCAGGGCTCCTTGAACTTCTCCCTGACCCTGACTCTTGTTCCGGCTCTATTCTTGTCCTAGAACTGCTTGCCAGAGGTCTTCCTGGCAGACTTTTTGGAGGACTAGGGGCAGTGTCAGCCTAGCTAAACAGCCTGATCCATGCACTTAAGCCCTTTATTGACAGCATCTTCCCAGAGGTGGAAAGCGTGAGTCAATTTTGAATTTGAAAATTTTGCATGCTTTCCAAATGTCCTGAATGTATTCTCCTGTTTCATGTGATTATCACTTTGTAGCATGCTGCTGGCTACCTAAATCCCATGCAAATCACTTGCAAGATGTAGGCTCGGCAAAAAACACTCTCCCACATGTACAATTAGAACCAAGCATTATTCCCTACAAATCTAGCTCTAAGAAATGAAAAAGGGAGGTTATTATTATTTTTAATATTAATAGCAACTATTAACCGTTAATTTAGCCTAAATCATCTGCAAGGGAAATCTGTGCTGCTTGCTTGTTAGTTGAACGGAGTGCATGATAATGTTCTGTTGTGTGCTATGTGGCATACTCAGTTGCTAGGTTACCCAGAGCATCAGGAATTCAGGGAACAATGTACTTATATCTTTTTCAATTTTGAAAAATAAAATAGGTATTGACATAAAATACAGTGTGGCACTGAAGTAATTTTGTAGTGGAGAGATCAGAGGAAGGGGGCCTTTCATCTCGGTGACAGCAGTTTACTCCTCGTTGTGACTTACTGAGGGCAGTGGCAGGACAGCACAACAGGATGTCAGTCTCTGGCAGAATGCTTGTGGTCCCTGTGCCCCAGCAACTGTTTCTTGAGTCAGGCTCCCCAAAGCCATCCAGCAGCTGCTGTTCTGAGCTATGTCAACTGGTCCTACAGAAACCCATGACAGGTCCGGTGATGTATGAGCCTGCAAGGGAACAGCCAAGCCTTTCATGTTAAGAACAAATATGACAGATCTGGCTAAGGTCCTCAGCCAGACGGGGCCATGCCGGGAGCTTTTTTTTTATGATTATTATTATTATCACCTTCCTACTCAGAGATAATGTCATAATTTACAGTCAGGCATTGTGTGACCCAAATGATTGATGCCGCTTGGACATGAATTGGTGAGGTTAATAATGGTCTTTCAGGGGGGCCCAGCATGGGAGGAAGCTCTCTTAGAAAGGCTGCTTTCACTTTGATATTCTGCTCAAGACAGGAAGGTGGACTTCTGGGTGACTCTGGGAGTCACACTCCATCATGTTCTACTTCTGAAAGCATCCCCTGGGCCCTGCTGAAAACTAGGGATGGGGAAACCTCAAAAGATCCTTTCTGTTCTTTCTAAAAATACTTTCGATTGTGTTTAACCTTCAGCAGTGGATGTCACCATAGAATTAAGGTTGAGATGTGCGACCTTAATTCTCTGATAAATCAAGAGCTACCTTTGGAAAGTGTATTTCTAGACTCCAGACAAGGAGTCTGTCCCGTTCCCAGCAGCATTGTTCAGTAGGAACTCAAACTAGAGTGGGTTCCTTCCATGTTCTTTCATCTATTCATCATGGCATTATATTGAATGCCTGTAGTTAAACATTGTGCTAAATGCTGAGAGGAAGTCAACAATGGTTAGGGTAATATTCTTATTTTAAAAGTGATTAGAATCAATTGGGGATGTGTAATAAATTTAAAGAAAGAAAAAGCAGGATGGAAAATATTAGCATTCATTTTATTTTATGTGGTAGGTACTGCAATACAATTTTGCAAAGCTTGGGGAAATTGAAATTAATCTAAGAGAATTCAGTTAAATATCTTGCCCAAGATCACACAGTGGATGGAGAACCAGGATCATAAGCTAGATCTCTCTGACTCTTTCTCCTGCTCTACGTCCTGGTGTAGAGATAACAATACATGCTGAGAATAGTTTTTCAAAACTAATACAAAGTAATAAAAAAATTAGGGAAAGGTGCCTTCTACATGAGGCCATCAGAGAAGGCATGAGAAAGACATGTTGAAAATATGGGACCTTGAATGAGAGAATTTCTAATGAGGAAAGAGCATATCCAGTGCCATAAAAATTGTTGTGAGCTATTTTTTTCTGTTTGGAGAGTCACTACACCCTTGTTTTAACACTGTCAAAAAGGAGAACTACTCTTTAAAATGATTAAACTTGGACAGCTTGCACCATTAAGTAGCAACATCCATTTTTCTCAAACACTGCAGTTCACCTGTCCCTCTGAAGCACATTATTAAGCCATCACCATATAGGCATCATTCATCTTGAATTTCCTTTTTAACTTTATACCTACATCCAGTAATACCTTTCCTCCAAAGGCCACAAAGCACTTTAAAAACAGATGATATTATTGCTATTTTACTGACAATGACACTGAATTGTATCCACTATGTCTAACACTCTCTGTCCCTGGTATTATCAACATGTGCTGGTGATAAAGATTATTCTTTATGAACAGAAAAAACACAAGTGCAGTGAGCCTTCTCAGGTAATGAAATAAGGCAGAATTGCTTTATAAATACACAGTAGGTGTGCAATAAATAGTGAATAAAATCAACTCTAACAACACATCAACATCCTCAAAAGCAACTTAGCTGAGGGTCCTACTTCTTTCAATTCTGAGCTTATTAATCTTGTCAACCTTCAACTGCCTTCCATAGACACAGAAAAGCCCAAATTCATCAGCATGGCATCTAGAGTCCCTACACAATTTGACACTAATCTGGACTAACATTTTCCAAAGTCTCTTCCCTGGGTAAGTCTGGGTTAGTTGGCTACAAGAGAAAGTTCCCAAGGAACTTGCCAAAAAGCCAAAAATGAAGCAAGATCCATTATGTGATGAAAGGTCATTGGTGATGGGTGTTGGCCTCCATTGCTGGTCACACACATTGGTGCTGATCTGCCGGACCACCTTATTGACCTCCTGCAGGGTACTCACCTCAAGGTTGAAGGTGGTGATAGATGCAGGTCTCAATTTGTTTTCTCTCTCCCTCTTTACATCCAGCTCCTTTTCCTGATTGCTAATCCTGCTGACCATGCCACCTCCAGGAGCACAGGCAACAACCTTCCATAGATTCCTTCCCCAGCTTCCACAATTATATGTGGTCTAATCCCTGTAATAAACCCCTTATTTCATATCACTCTTACTGTGTCCTTCTTTGATCACACTGTAATGAATACACTAACCCATATACCTGCAAGGGATTGAATGTTTGTACTCCTCCAAAATTCATGCGCTAAATTTCTGTCCCTCGATGTGACAATATTAGGAGGTAGGGCCCTTGGCAGGTTACTAGGCCATAAAAATGGAGCTTTCATAAATAGGATTAGTGTCCTTATGAAAGGGACCCAAGAGTGCTTTTTCACCCTCTTTTCGCAATGTGAAGATACAACAAGAAGTCAGTCTGCAATTTGCAAGCCAGAAGAGATCTCTCACTGGAACCTGACCATGCTGGTACTCTGGTGTCAGACTTCCAGCCTCCAGAAAACAATTTCTGTTGTTTATAAGTCACCCAGCCTATGATATTTTATTATAGTAACCCAAACTAATACAATACTCTAAACATCTTTATTTCTATTCCTCCTTTTGGACACCATATTTCAAAGAGAACTTATCATTCCATTTCATTCTATTGCTTCCCCCTCAGATGCCATTCCTTATTTCCCCTCTGCTATGTTCTGAATGTGTTCCCCAAATTCACGTGTTGGAAACTTAATGCAATATTAGTTTTGCATCTTATTAGGGATTGGTTCATGAGGACAGAGGTTCTCATGAAAGAATTAATGTTTTTATCATGGGAGTGGGTTAGCTACCACAAGAGTGGATTGCTATAAACAGAGTCCACCGTCATGCTGTCTCTGTCTCTAGTGTTTGCTTCCATCTCTTCCCAGTCACCTGCACCATGCTTTTGAATTTCCCATACTCCAGAACTGTGAGCCAAATAAAATTCTGTTCTTTATAAATTACCCAGTCTATGGTATTCTGTTATAGCAGCAGAAAATGGACTAAGACACCTACTTTTGAGATGATAATAATAATAGTCAATATTTACATAGAACTTACAATGCACTAGAAAGTGTTCTAAGTGCTTTACATATTAACTTATGTCATCCTCCCAGCAATACTATGAGATAAGGTACTATTGCTACCTTGATTTTAAAGATGAGGGAAGGGAGGCTCAGAGACATTAAAATTAATTTGCCAAAGATCCCATAGCTAATAAGTGGTGATAGCAGATTTTGAACCCAGTAAGTCTAATTCCAGAATTCCTGCCTTTAATCACTATTCTAGGCTTCTTCATACATCCCGTATAACCTATATCCAAGGTGTACTGTGCTAACAAATAAAGTCCCAAATATCAGTGATTTAACACAACATAGCTTATTTCTTACTTATGCAGTCAAATGTGAGTCAGGCATTCTCCTCACCGTCTGGAATATGGCCCCTAAATTTGCTGCTACAGAGAAAGAAATGACCATGGATTTTTCAGGCCTATTTTAAGGACCAGGCCTGCAAATGACTTCCATCTCTCCCCTCCACATTCCATTAGCCACATCCCATTCACCTGGACCTGGTCTAACTGCAAGAGAGTCTGCAAAATGTAGGGAGTACATGAATGTTTGCCAAACAATGACCATCTCTGCTATGCTCTTTCTTCAAAATTTATCTTCTTTCCTGAAAGCTGCCTTCTAAGCAGAATGAACCTCTACTTCTTCAATATTCAAAGCACCATGTTTGAAAATCTATTTGGTAACATCTAACATCTTTTTATCGTTTATTTTAACTTTATTTTTCATCAAAGTAATAAAAATAAAGAACCTGCACATGGTTTAAGTCAATTGATCATGCTTCCTTAAAATGAAAAACAGTAATCTCTTATCATGGCTCTTCTAGGGTCCTCCCTCTTCCTGCTCCATTATAGACTATCCTGTAGTCTTGCAACTCAGTTGTCAACCCAGTTCTTCCCTCCTCTTCTCTCCTGTGGGGAATCCCTGCAGCCTAGTTCCCATGCCATTCTCTGTCTTAGTTGTGCCTTCATTTTGCTTCTGCAAGTACTGGAAGCACTGGAGACAAATTTTCTAAGAGTCTGTGTACAAAATGCATCCATTTTCCTGTGTACTTAATGAATATTTAGAATGGAAATAGAATTCTGAGCTTTCATTGTTGATACTGAGAAGTTTGATGCCATTTTAATTTTGATCCTTTGTAAGTGAGCTACTTTTCCTCTTCTGATTTTAAAGAATCCTGTTTATATCCCCTGTCATCTTGAAATTTCCTTGAGAGATGTCATGCTGGTCATTCAGTAGGCTATTTGAATGTGGAAATTATGTTCTTTACTTCTGGGAAATTTTCTTATATGATTTCTTTGTTCAGTTTTTTTTTTTTTTTTTTCATTCTCTGGAAACTTCAGAAGTCAGACATTGTCCCTTCTGCATTGGTCTTAATGCTCTTGTCTGTTCTTGACTTTTGTTCATTTATTTGTCATTTTCCTCCACTTTCTGGAAAACAGCCTTAACTTCTGACCTTTCTATTGTTTTTTAGTTATTATTTTGGCTACCTTATGTTTAATTTCCAAAAGCTCTTTTTTTGCTGTTGTTGTTTTCTGAGTTTTCTTTTTAATGATTCCTAACTCACAAATATAGTATGTTTTCTCTGCTCTCTAAGGATTTTATTAATGACTTCAAGGTAGAAGGGTGCATTTCTTCTGTTTCCTGCCTTATGTGTGTGTGTATATATATATATATATATGTATATGTATATGTATATATAATTTTCTTCTAAGTTCTTTTGGTTTTCTCCCTCTCTCTCTCTACACCCCACCCTGCTTTTCTTATTGGTGGCTTTTCTCAGATATGTGGTGAGTTGTTGCCCTTTCATATTCAAGAGTGAAACACAAAAAAGCTGTTTGGAAACCACATATGAAGGTGGAATTTGTAAATTGGTGGGTTTCGCTGCTGGCTAGAGACATGGTCCTTTTGATAGGCGACCCCCAAGCATCAGTCTCTGTAGACAGACATAGATAGATACCCTACAACAGTTCAGTACCTCCAGAGAAAATTCTCTGCTTTCCTCCCTGGCGGATAGAAGCCTGATTGCAAGTATTCTTACAGCCAAGTACCTCAAAGAGGGCAGAGTGTTTTACCATTCACTATGAAGATTTTCCTTTAGTTCTACTGTTTTCAGTGTATAGTATCTTCTCTCCCTCCGTTTTTAGCCTCCGTAGCTTAAATTTTTCACAAAATAAAACTCCTGCTTCCTGTTAACATTGGAGAGGAAAAAAGAATCGAAGAGTTCTAGTTGCTTGTTACAGAAATGTATAATACACCACTTCCCCCTGTTTTCAATTCCATGCCTTATTCCTGTCTTCAATGATACCAAGTGTTTACAACTTCTGAGACTTTCTGGGATTTTGTAGAAAATTTTGACTTATTTCTATTACCTTACCTTCTGTAGGTATTTAGAATCAGTTTTTCCACCTCTGCTATCTTTTCCATCCACTTCTACCTTTTAAAAATGGTTTGCTCTATTGTTACATACTCTCCCATTCTGCTTAGGCTTATCAGTATCTTATCATGTCTCTTTAATTCCTTTACTCTCATTCTAATTGTACTTCAAGAGGGTATAGTGTAAACACATGTATTCAATCCACTAAATTTAAACAGCCTGTGTTCTTTCCACACACTCCAATAGAGTGTAAATTCCACGAAGGTTGATACTGCAACTTATTCTGTCTTTTACCTTTCATGGTTTCTTGCACATATCAGGAACTCAATAACTGTCTATTTTATTGGAGAATTGAAAAACGACCTGAAATTCTATCCAGAAGCCAACAAAACTACTTCCCTTTAAGGTATTCAGATAACTTTATTCAGGAATTAAATGTTTAGATAAAACCCTTTTCTCACTGATTCCTAGAACTGTGTAGAGTAGCCTTTGTATTTCCTCATCTCATTGTTCAGGTATTTTAATTGACTACTCAATCACTAATTTTTAACCAAAAGCCCAAAACAACATAATTTACAGTGAAATAAGAGTCAAAAGATCTCTGGTTATTTCAAAACATTAAAGACAAAGCCAGTCAGAATTCCAGGGTAAATAGAATTCTACGCTGTGACAGAAAAAAATGTAGTTCTCTCCATAAAGGATTTTGCTCTCAATCTTTGGGCTTCTATTGGCACCCTCCTGTTGTAATTGGAATGTCTCTGACATCAAAAATACTTGGAAGATAGTGACCAAATCTCTCAGTAATCTTTTTAACAATGATATGAATATTGACTGCTTACACAACTAGGAATGAGACAGCCCACTCAAAAGAAGAGACGATGATTTAATAGAGCAAAGTATAAATCCACGTCTGTGTTCTATGACACAAACAGATTATTTTTAAATCATCAACATTTTCTTCTTCATTGCTGCTTCTGCATGTATATATCTTTTTAAATTGCCCTTCCCCATTAGGGCATCATTTTAACCTAAGATTTTTCAAATATGTTATTTTAACTGCTGCTGTTTTGTTTTATGTATTTTAATTGAGGTTTTAAATTTTGTGCTTGCACCCCATGGAGTAATAACCACAAAGGGTAGAATTTTGTTAATTGAAAAAATAAATTTGAAAACAATGCCCTAAATAAGTTAGACAACTAGGTTATAGATGGACTTCCAAGAGAGATATATATATATAAGTATATTAGTGCCTGTGCACAGCCTTAAATACATGTGAATCTTTTTACATAATAATAATAGAATGGTAAAATAAAATGTCTAAACTATTATATTTTCCAACAAAATCATTATATTCTTGAAATAGTTGACTTATAAGGTGTTTCAAAATGGATAATTTCAGAAAGGTTAAAATGCCATTATTTGTTCACATCATTGAATAAGCACTGTATACCAGATATTGTACTATGTTAGGCACTAGAGGAAAAAAATGACTAAACAAAGAAAATAACAATGATTTGCCTTACAATCAACAGAAAGATGCACAAACACTTGCAAAACAATGTGCAGACTGCTAAAGAATGGCAAGACATGGAGTTCCACAAGAATAAAAAGAGGAAACCTTTGAGTGAGACTTGCAAGATAGTTAGGCATTATCCAGGAAAGTAAGTGCTATTGCAGGAGTTCCAGAAGGAAAGCCGACTGTGCAGAGAACACAGAAAGAACCATTCAGTGTGGCTGGGGAGCTGCTGGAGAGCAGCAACAAGCAGAGTGAGAGATAGAGGAGGAAGGGACTAGCAAGGTATACAGGGGCCAGACTATAAAAGACCTTACATGTCATGCTAAGGAGCTCGGACAATAGGCAATGGGAAACACCTAGAGAATTTGATGGAATGAAGTAACAAAATTAAGTCCACATTTTAGAGAAGTCACAGTGATATGAAGGATGATCGGTAAGGGAACAAAAAAGGAGATAGAGAAGTGGCTGCACCACTCAGGAGAGAAATGAAAAGGGCCTGAGCTGATGCAGTAGCAGAGAGGCTGGAGGGCAAACTTAGACTATATTTAGGATATGGAATTAATCAGATTGGTGACTGATTAGATGAAGGAAGGCATGAAGAAAAAGGAGGTGAAGATGACCGTGAGAGTTCTGGCTTGGGTGCCTATACAGATGGTGGTTCCGTTTACTGGGATAGGAAATAGGGAAGAGAAGTTGGTGGATATAAGGAGATGTCAGGAGTTCAGTTTTAGACATGTTCTGTTGAATGTGGTAGTGTCATCCCCAGGTAGAGATTCCAGCAGATGGTGGGCTCTGTGTGATCCGTCCATGAGTTGCCTCTCTGATATGCCTCATTGTCTCCCATTTTACCTGCACTCCAGTTACACTAACCTTCCACTAGCACTGGAACACTCCAAGTCTGTTTCTGCTATAAGGCCATTGGACTTCTTGTTTCCTACCTGAAACCTTACATGGCTCATTCCCTCACTTCATCCAAGTCCCTATTCAAAGGGCTCTCAAAGGCAACTTTCCTTGCCACCCTATATGAAAAACCTTCAACCCATATGTCACTCTCTAGCCCATAATTTTTTCTTTTCTTTTTTTTTTAATTTTTTAAAATTTCAGAATATTATGGGGTTATAAACACTTTGGTTACATAAATTGCTTTTGAACCTTTGAATCAAAGTGGGCACATCCCCCAGATAGTGTGCATTGTACCTGTTAAGTATGAATTTACCTGTCCCCTCCTCCCCCTCCCACCTGCTTAATTTCCAATGAATGTTATTTCCATATGTGTACATAAGTGTTGATCAATTAGTTCTAATTTAATTTCTACCACTTAGGAAGAGCTTGTCAGGAACACAGCCCTCACACAGAGAAAAACAGGGCTGAGAGATAAAATTAGGTTCCAGTTAAGTCAAAGACCAGATATACCTAAAGGGACATTTATTCCTGTAATTTTCCACTTTATGAACCAGCAAATTTCTTTTTTGAGTACACGTGGTGCTTGTTTTTCCATTCTTGTGATACTTTACTTAGAAGAATGGTCTCCAGTTCCATACAGTATAATACAAGAGGTATTAGTTCAACATTTTTTATTGCTGCGTAGAACTCCATGGTATACATATATCACATTTTATTAATCCACTCATGTATTGATGTGCACTTGGGTTATTTCCACATCTTTTCAATAGTGTATTGTGCTGCTATAAACATTCAAGTGCAGATTATAACATTTGTCACTGTGTGAAATTGCATCATACATTCATTTGCCTTCTTGCATTTCCTGATATTCTCTAACAGCACTCAGCAGTTTAGACATGAAAAAGGTGAGTTGAACTGATCCAAAGCAAATCAGGTGGCAGTAAATCAGTATAAGAAAAAAGAGGGAAATGGGGGGGAAAATGGCCAAAATAGCATTCAAGGACATCCATGCTAGATAAAAAAGGAAGTAAATTAGGACCCTGATCCAATTTGGCTCAGGAAAAAAAAGAAAAGAGAAGAAATTTGCTAGTTCATGAAATGGAAAATTACAAGAATAAATGTCTCTTTAGATATATCTAGTCTTTGACTTAACTGGAACCTAACTCTATCTCTCAGCCCTGTTTTTTACTCTGTGTGATGGCAGTGTTCCTGACAAGCTCTCCTTAAGCAGTAGTCAAAATGATCAGCAGCAGGAACGGGCTTACATTTTGCCAGTTTAGCAAACCCAAAGAAAGTGGAGGCCTCTTCCTCGATAATGCTGACCAAATATGGATTGACACATCCACCACTGAATCAGTCACTGTGGCTAAAGAAATGCAATATTATGATTAGCCTGGCTTGCATATTCATTTCTGGATCCAGGTGGTGAGATCAGCTGCACCAATCCACAAGACTGAGATCAGGTTAGGAGTGATTTCCTCAAGGAATACTGGGCAAAGAACATGTACGCACTGCAGAAAATAGGACACCGAGGAACCAGTGGGGTGAAAGGAATTGGAAGGCAGGTCCAGGTACTTGAAGATCTCGATGAGATCAAGGGACAGTTACGGAGGCAGGGGAATGAGGAGATGAACATACTAGCAGGATGTGCATTATGGACGGCAGTGGCAATACCTAATAAATGTAGAAAAGTAATCTGTGAGTCAATGCATAACAGCATAAAAGAAGGGCAAAGGATGGTAAAACTGGGCACTAGAAACCAAAAAGGAATATGATTTACTAATCAAGGTTTAAAGTAAAGCCCAAATTCATTAGGATGACTGCTATTAAAAAATGACAACAACAGTAAATAACAAGTGTTGACAAAGATGCAGAGAAATTGAAACCCCTGTACACTGTTGGTGGGATTGTACAGTGGTACAACCACAATAGAAAACAGTATGGCAGTTCCTCAAAAAATTAAAAATAAAACTAAAACTGCCATATGATCCAGCAATCCCACTTCAAGGCACATATCTAAAAGAATTGAAAGCAGGGATTCAAGGGGATATTTGCACACCCATGTTCATAGCAGCATTATTTACAATATCCAAGAGGTAGAAGTAATCCAAATGTCTATAAATGGATGAATGGGTAAACGAAATGTTGCATATACAAACAATGGAATATTATCCAGCCTTAAAAAGGAAGGAAATCCTGTCACATGCTACAACATGGATGAAACTTGAGGACATTATGTTAAGTAAAATAAGCCAGTCAAAAAACACACTGTATGATTCTACTTACATGAGATATCTAAAGTGGTCAAATTCATAGAAACAGAAAATAAAATGGTGATTAACATGGGCTGGAAGGGAGAAGAAATCGGAAATTGTTATTTAATGGGTATAAGAGTTAGTTTTGCAAGATGAAAAAGTTTTAGAGATCTGATGCACAATAAATGTTAATATATTTAACACTACTGAACTTACACTTAAATATGGTTAAGGTGGTAGATTAAATTTTATGTGTTTTTTACCACAATTAAGAATAACATTAAAGCCTAACCAGCACTAAATTCAGGAAACAATTTGTTAGTTAACTGAACCATCAAACCAGTTCTTTCCCTCAATCTACTGGTTGTTTAATTAATTGAGTCGGCCAATTAATAGAGCTAAAATAAATGATTATATACATAAACACTATAGCTTGAATATTTGCATTGCCCCAAAATTCATGTGTTGAAATCCTAACCCCCATGGTGATGGTATTAGGAGGTGGACTCTTTGGGAGGTGACTAGATCATGAGGATGACGTGCTCATGAATGGGATTAGTGCCCTTTAAAAAAAAGCCCCAGTGAGCTTCCTGTGTTACCCCTTCTATTATGTGAGGGCAGAGCTATAAGTATCTATCTGCGAGCCAGGAAATGGGCCCTCATCTGATACCAAGTCTACTGGCATCTTGATCTTGAACTTCCCAGCCTCCAGAACTGTGAGAAATAAATTTCTGTTATTTATAAGCCACTCAGTCCATAGTATTTTAGCAGCCAGAACAAACTAAGACAGTACATTTCAAAAACAGTAAATAAGAAGAGAGATTTTTGTGAAGAATAAAAATTATGTATATGCACTCTTAAAAGTTTTAGGCAAGGTGCTTACTATGGGCCAAAAGATGTCTGGATATGTTTGGCCTGGCTAAATTTCTTCTATTAGCATTAATCTCTCATCAATAAGGTTTTCAGTTTACATGGTGACATTGTAGTTCCCAACATAATTGCTAATTTATCTATTTAGATTAGAAATTATCATTCCCATGTGTTACGTGGTTGAGCCTGGTAAAGTAATAATGTACATCAATTTGTTTTAGCTAAGAAGCTAATTGATTTTAACCTAATTTTTATGTATTAATAATGTTTAATAAAAGTTGCAAAATAATTATACAATTTGGTCAATATTAGAAGAATCATCAGAGACAGAAGTGGCTAAATTGCTCCTCATTGATGGCCCTAGATCATCCTGTGTGTGCACTCGTCATATTGTCATGCTCAGGAGTACTGGATAGGAATGTTCTCATCCCATTTCTTTGGTTTCCATGAGGAGATATTTTTCCCTGATCACTCACACCTTTTTGCTCCATTTCACTCTTCTCCTCATCAGGTAGAGAAACGTACCGTTAGCAGATACAGAGCAAGGGCAGGGGCATGTGTGTGTCCTGTCTCCGACAGAAAGCTGTTATTCTGCCCTGCTGCTCTGTGATGGAAGTTGTACAGGGGCCGGCCCCACACAGGAGGCCTGCTCTGGCCCAGTGCTGCCCAGGACTGGATGAGAAGGTCTAATTCTGCAGTATGATCATAGGAATCCCCCCATTGCCCACATTCTCCAATATTAGCTTTACCAGTAATAAAGCAGACACTTGGGCTCTCTATCTGATTATCTTTTGTCTTATTTCTTAAATGATTTTACCCTCCAGCTGGGATAAGGAATTACATGCAACTTCCAGAAAGGTAGTATCTACTTTTAAACAAAACATATTTCAGGATACCAGGATTTAAGCCAGTTTGCTATAAGACAAAATGTTATGCATAAGCTATTGTCTTTATTGATTCAGATATTAAATAGATGGATAAAAATAAAAAGAAATGAAATACAGATCTTTACTAACCGGCATAAAGAGCAACTACATAATTCAAGAATATTCCATGAAATAGGGCTCTTTCACACAACTCTTTTAACTAGTCCCTAAATATGTTAAAACTATCAGTAGCGTCTCAAACTGCAACTGTTACATTAAAATCTAAATAAAAATAGATTAAAATATTCTTATCTTTAACACTTTCTGAGAAATTAAAAAAAAAAACCTCTCCAGACAATTGCCTAACATTTATTTCTCCAATACATTCACCATACATCAACTGAGAAACTACCTAAGGGCAAGGCAGTCTCTATAACCACTACATATACAAACCATTACAGTTCCCACTCTTAAGGAGCATAAATAAAATGGAGGAGATGGAACATGTATACAAGTACCTAGAATAAGGAAGTGTTTGCTAGGTCTTGTAAAAAGTAATAAAAATCACATAGATGTTTACAACAAATAGAGGTCTCTTTCAGAGGAGAAAAGCCTGTATAAATTAAGTGGCATTTTCTTTTCATTGGAACATGTAAAACAATGAGCAAATATGTGAAGTGTGGAAAGCACAGAGCAAAGAGCTTTTGGGGAAAAGTGAGAGATAAAACTGGAAAGGTATTTTGGGGCCATATCTGGAGCAGGGCTTGAATCCTAAAAAGAGTTAAAAATGACTGTGAAAAGTGCTGTGTGGGTTGAGCAGTGAGTCAGCAAGAGATGAATAAAAGAAGTGCTGAGCAGAAATGATGGCTCCGTTAAAGGCAACAAGCATGAATCTGTGACAGACTCAATCAACACCGTTTTCTCTGGGAGTACTTTCCAGCCCAGCAAGGAAGCATTTGGAAGTTCAAGGTCAGGGGGGAATTTTCGGGAATAAGTGAAGGCACTGCCGAGTTGGCTGACCGTGGAAAGCAGGATAGACAAGGAAGAATAAAGTCAGAAGGAAGTTAACAGATAAGAGAGAAAAGGGCAGAGTCAGAGGTGTAATGAGAAGGAAGACCAGGATCAGTAAGAGTAAGAAAGTTAGAATGACTGACATTAAAGAGATTATGGAAGAGCTACCACACTCAGAATTAGAGACTGTAGAGATAGACAATGAGACCCAAGGATGGAGTGAAGCTGGGGGTCACAGGTGCCAAGGAGGTAAGGAATTGTGAGTCACTGACACGGCAATATGTGGTAGGTTAAATTCATTGAGTAGGAAAAAAGAAACATTACATTTCATATACCATAGCAGTTAGGAAAGAAAGAAGATGGCATGAGACAGCCGGAGAGAGGAGAGATTGCTGACTTTAACAGCTGGAACAACCATCTAAAATGGGCAATGGAGAACAAAGGAGATTGACCCTTTTTCTTTGTCCTCTATGTCAATGTAGAAGGAGGAAGGAAAAAGCTGTACTGGGAAAAAGTTCATGGGAAATAACATCATTAATAAGAAAGCCTGGTTCACTTACAGAAGAGACATAGAAAGAATATTTGTGAAAAAGAAATGGAAGATACAGGAAAGTTTCATAAAAATAGGAAGAAAATAACAGAGCATAACCATAGGACCTGGTGGCATGAAAAGACAAAGCTTACCTCTAGGACTCATTTGAGTTACCCACAAATATTCTGGCTCACGAAGCAGACATAAACATAGGTTTGCTTTGGCCAACTGAATATGATCAAGTGACATGTGTCATTTCTGATGGGAGCTTTGCAAGCTGATGCATAGTTTGCCACATCTCTTGATCTAAGGCAATCTAGAAGCATGAGTCATAATGGAACTTCAATTGCCTGGGTCCCTGAGCACCTCTGAAGAGCCAAACACCCTTGCTAACCCATGGTGCATATTTTGCACACATGAAAAATAAGCCTTGATTTGAGCCACTGAGATTTGGAGGTGTTTGTTACTACAGTCTAACCTACCCTGACTAGTAGGCAACCCACGTAACTAGAGCAGAAAGGCTTTTTTAGAAAGTGCTTTAAGTGTTTTCTAGTCATGATTCATTCTACTTATTTTACAATATTTTTAAAATGACAAAATTTTCTTTGAGATATTAAGAAGATCTGTGAGAGCTGACATAAGAATACTTCAAGAGGCCAGGTAGCTCACACCTGTAGCCCTAGCACTCTGGGAGGCCGAGGTGGCAGAATCTCCTGAGGTCGGGAGTTCGAGAATAGCCTCAGCAAGAGCAAGACCTCGTCTCTACTAAAAAACAGAAAGAAAGTAGCCAGACAACTAAAAATAGAAAAAATTAGCCAATTGTGGTGGCACACGCCTGTAGTCCCCCCTACTCAGGAGGTTGAGGCGGGAGGATCACTTTAGCCCAGGAGTCTGAGGTTGCTGTGAGCTGGGCTGATGCCATGGCACTCTAGCCCAGGCAATAGAGTGAGATACTGTCTCAAAAAAAAAAGAATACTCTAAGATTAGGATACCTTAGCACCCACTGATGGTTCAGAACAATCAGTAGCAATACCTGGGGCCTTCAATCTCCTTCCCCAACCCGCACCTCCACCCCAATCTATTAACAGCATTAAGCCTATGCCACAGGCTCCAGGGAGAACACAGGTGAAAGGGATCACTCTGGGGGAAAGACCTGGTCAGAGCTGGATGGAAGAGACACCAGGCAGGAACAGTTTGTGCCTAGATAGTATGCAGAGAATAGATGGGAAGTTAGCCAGAAATTGGGACAGAGGTTTCACTGGATATTGACTCTAGAATATCAGGGTCAGAAAGTTAACTAGAGCTCATCCAACAATATTCAGCAATTTGGCAATGATCAAAAGGCAGAATTTAGTGACTGGCAAATTTTGAGAGCTAATGGGATCAACCAAGTCTAATATGGGATGGGTAATCTGCTGTTTATTTTTGGTGAGCTTTGGTTTTGTTTTTGTCTTTATTGGCTTTCACAGACAGGGAGATGTGGTAAGCAGGATTTGGTGGCCTGCAAAGGTTTCAGGTATGCCTGCCACCATGCATAAAAATTTTCATCAGCTTACAACATTTCAATTTTTTACAATAGCCTGGCAGTGATGATACTGAATAAAGGATCTTGTTTCCTGAGTCAAAGAAGCACAAAATAAATATCTTCCTTTGTCCATTGTTAATCAATTTCTAGGCCTGTATACTCTTGCTCATCCACCAAATGTAGATGTTTGATGATGTGTCGGTTCCTACCTGCTACGGGGTGCTTCCAGAGGAAGTGACAGACTCCCAGGCAGGGTAGTCTTACTCAGCACTGTCATTTGAGGCTCATAACATACAGTACACTAATGACTTCGTGACATCATTACTTCTTTTCTTAGCTTCTCGAAGGACACCTGGCTCAACTGAACAACCAGCTTATTTTGTTATACTGTAGGTCATCCCGACCCTTAGAAACAGAATTGAAGAGACGAAGGAGCACCGAGCAATTGTCACACCATTACTCCTAGCCCTGGAAATGCAACGATAAAGTTCAGAAATGCAAAATAGGAAGGTTGGCTGCTTTCTTAGATCTGACAAGGATAATTCCAGAGCCTATGGCTTCTAGTAATAAGGTTTCAAATTGGCAGCATTTAGATGTATGTATGTCACTGACAGAGTTTTCTTTAGGCTACACTAAAGGCTCTCAAGTGTTAATACTATAGGCCACAGTCTAGAAGATAAAATGAGACTCATTTATGAATCTTAGTGAGATGTGCCTCAATGAGAAAAAAAGGTAGATAAAAAAGTTTGCATTTGGAGATTCTGAAAAAGAATCACATATTTGTTATTGTTATCATTAGACTATTTTCAATTTATTTAGCACTTTCAAAGCCAGACACTATACAATGGGTTTCTTTTCTTGACTCTATATCCTCTTTTTTATAAATGAGTGGGGTCTGCCACCTTAATTATATAGAATGATATTTCTTCTTCCTTTTCATTTAAATTCTGTTTAAGCCAGGCATGAGATACTAGTTCCATTTAAACAAATTAGGTTAATGGAGTTTTGATAACTCAGCTACTTTTATTCAGAATAGGCCTAAATTAGACATACGTGCTGCCAACTCAAAAAGGAGTTTTATTTGGAAATTATGGCCTTGGATAGATAAGATTTTTTTCAACTCTTACATAATACTTGCTTTTGACTTAAAATCACTCATTATGTTCATTTTTATAGCATAAAACCTGGACTATGGTTAAGTTTTTCCTAGACAAGAAATTACAGAGGACAATTATTTGTCAGAGCTCTGCCCACTGTATGGAATCTTTTCTCTTGTATCCTCAAATATGTACCAGGAAGGGCTTGGGCATGAAACATAAGCAGTGATTCCAGCTGTGCCACAAAAACAAGGAAGAAAGGATACCCAGGAATTCCAGGACATAATTGTATGGCAGGACACAAATGTTCTCCTTGTTTTCATGCAGAAATACAGCTGCTTTGTTTATCTTCCTCCTCTTGTTGCCTTAGAAGGATGAAATATAAGCATTCCCATTCTTCTCAAAGGAATATTTGAAAATTAAGCCCTCCATAAATTTGAGGAAGGAAAACAACTGCTGCAGTTGACTCTGATTCTAAGGCTTGTGAGTCATCAAGGACTATTGAGGGAATAAAAGGAAGAAAACAACTTGTTTTAAGAGTGGAGAGACAGAGACTAGAAGGAAGCGAGAACGATGGGGTTCACTAGATGGGCTCCTGACAACTTGGGCCTGACCCTAGCAAGGTTAGCCTGAAGGGAAAGGACCTGTTGCCAAGAGGAACCGATGAGGAGAATGAAATAGGGGCTTCTGCTTATGGTCTTGTTAGAACACCCTGGCTTGTGAAGGAAGAAGAGCCCTCACTGCCAACCACCCAGAGTCACTCAATCCACTCAAGCCAGAACCACCTATATCAGTTTCTTATTGCTGCACTAACCAATGACCACAAATGCAGTGGCTTAAAACAACACAAACTGAATCTTGTACAATTCTGGGTGTCAGAAGTCCAAAATAAGTGTTATTAAGTTAAAATAAAGGGTCAGCAAAGCTGGTTCCTGCTGGAGGCGGTAAGGAGAATTCATTCCTTACCTTTTCAAGCTTTTAGAAGCTTTCATCCCTTGCCTTATGGTCCTGTATCACATCACCTTTCTCTCCCTACTTCTCTCATCACATCACCTTCCACCTTGACCATCTACTGTCCTGGTGTAAGGACTCTTGTGATTACATTTAGAGCCCATCTGCATAATCCAGGGTAATCTCTCCATCATAAGATCCTTAATCACACCTACAAAGCCTCTTTTGCCATAAAAGACTACATTCACAGGTTCCAGGAGTTAGGATGATAATACCTTTGGAAGGCCATTGTTCAGCCTGCAACACCACCCACATTGTTGCTCCACCCTCTGGTGCCTGAGGAAACCACACTTTGTCTTACAGACTGCCTTGCCCAGTGACAGCCCAGCTGATGTGATGTCTGCCTGTGTCAAAAGATTGATTCATTCTTCAAATATCTCCCCTGTGGCCACCTTCAAACATACACAATGCTCTAGGATATTCATAAACTCAAAATGCAGGAAACTGAGAAACATACTGAGTAGTAGAGAAGAAGCTGCACCCCTGTATTTGTCAGTGAGCAGGGAACACAGAACAGGGCAAGCTTAAGATCCCTGAGTAGGGACAACAGTTAATGACCCCACTGATATAATAGCATAAAAAGCTAACATTATTGGAATAATGTCCAATGATGAAGGCAACTTTCAGTAGCAATGGACTTACAGGAGAAACATCTTAGTGTACAGTTCCAGGATCTCCCTAGTCTGCTAGTTTGTGATTGATTTAAATACCTGCAAATTATTTAACTGGAATAATGCCTGTTCTCCAGAGGAAAAGAAATCATTCTTTTTCTATAATTGATCTTAGGAAAAACTCAACCGTTTAGTGCACACCCAGTCCAGTTCATGGCATTGTCACGTATTAAGTTTGGCTGGCCCAGCAGCAGTGAAGCTATTCACGGATTCCCGTGGTTCTCAAATCTCTTTCTAGCCAGGAAAGTAGCAACTTGTCCCTTACCTATGAGAGGTGTAAATCTGAAGCACAAGTGAGCTAATATTCCAATAATACCGGACCCTTTTAAAAGCTCAACACTCAAGAAAAATGTAGAAAAGGTTATGTTTGAAGACAATACACAGCACAGGTATCTTACAGTAAATTTTATTAGGTTTTTAAAGAGAATTATAGATGATAATGGATCTGAGGGATAATAGATAGTCCCGGAGGAACCACAAAGCCGCGATGTGCGTGAGGGGCCCCACTAATGCTGTAAACAGTGACAGTGTAGGCCCAGCAGCTTATGAATAGTCAATGTACTCAAAGAAGAAATTCAGCTTCATATTAAAGTTGATATAATCTACTGATATTTAATTCTCAGTAATGATTTTTAGTGATTTTCATATTTTAGTAATGCAAGCAAATAAAATGCCTTAGAACCTTGGAGACACTATCATAAAAAGAAAAGTATTTTTTTCTTATAAGTAGGTTATTATGATAGCTTTTCATTCATTCATTCATTCATTCATTAAATCTCTTCTGAGTACTTTCTCTCATGATAGATGTTGTATGGATACCAATAATGGTAATCACTTAATCATCTATAGTTTTATAGTTTGCAAGGCATTTTCCCAGGTATTATTCCACTTAATAGCTATGAGGTGGGTGTTTTTACCATCACTTTATGGAAGGGGAAACTAAAGACTCACATTATCAAGTGTCTTCCCAAAGGTCACATAGTCTTGAGGAACAGGCAGAGCATTGATTTAATCTCAATTCTCTGTTACCAGAGGCACCACCTCACACTGTGTGATTTGCTCCCTGCCTTCTGAAGTCTTACTATCTTCAAGGGGTATTAAATACAAGGTAAGAAGCCTCTGTACCACAATCTCAAGAGTGTGCACGTATTTTTCCAGGCCCCTGATTTTCTCACAAATCACATTTTCTGGAGAATTACCCCTTTCTGGAGCTTCTCCTCAAACCGAAAGTTAACTACCTTTTCACCTTTCATCTAAAGTTTTATCTCTCGATTAACAGCCATTTTTCACAGTGGAGCACAGCTTGTAATGAATTCATAAAACTCACTGCCTATATTACAACAAGGACGGAACAGTGAAGCCTCACCAAGGTCTGAATCCTACGCAGTGCATGACTCACTCCCTGGTGAGAAAATTCACTCGTGCACACCAGCTTGGCAGCTGACAAGATTTAGATTGCACCTCAGCAATGTTAAAAATGCCTTTGAATTGCACTTTTGTGGGGTCTTGTGAGTAATAGAAATTCAAATGTTAAATCCATAAGTGGTCAGGCTCTATTATCTAGAGAAAGTGTAGCAGAAGTTTGAAGAAAAGAGAAATCACATCTCATGAAGGGGAATGTGGAAGGCTTCGTGGAGAAGGCAGCTGTGGGGCTGAGCACTGGTGTCTGCGTTGGCACTCAGTGGGAGACTGTGGAGAAGAGATTGCTAGAGAAGGACAAATCATGAGCAAAGGCGTGAACATAGGGACAAGCTGGCTCTGTTCCGGATTCACTAAACAGTTCACGAGAGAGTAAAGCAGGAGGTAAACTAAAGGTGTAAAAGGAGCTAGATTGAACTGTATTCACTAGGAATATAAGTTCCTGAAAGTTTAAGACAAGAGTGATGACATTTCCTTCAGTAATGTACTCAAGGAAGCACATTTGGCAGAAATGCAAGATGGATTTAAATACTTACCTGAGAGCTTTCCCAATCTTTGTCTTTCTCACTAACAAATATAGAGACTAAAAATAGCAGATACTCATCGTCTTGGCTATACTTGTACTAGGGCATAGAAAAGTGACCCAGACTTGGCTAACAGGATGCAAAGGGAAAATCTTCTGAGGGTTATCTGGGAAAGGTTTTCTCCCTCGATAAGAAAGACCTACAGAGAGAAATTCTCCCCCTCCCTTCCTGCAGTTAAATGCTGTTGTGTGAGAACCTGATACTTAGAACTGCTGCAGCTATACTGTGACCACGAGGGGAAGGTCAAGAAGTCGCAGAAAGCCAGTACAAAGCCCTGCAACACTATTGAAGTAACCGTGGAAACTTCTACTTATGATCTTCTCCTTGTGGAAGGAAAATTAAATCCCTGTTATTAAGCCACTTTTTGTTTGTTTTTCTGTTAGTTTCAGCCAAAAGCAGCCTGATACCAGAGGCCACCTTAATGATGCTGGTAAAAAAGTAACAATTTCAGGATGGCACCACTGGATCTGGAAATAATATGTGCAAGATACGAGATAAAATAAATAGAACCCCATGGACTTATTGACAACATTGTACATAAGTTTCTTTCACAGTAAACTAGGGATCATCCATCCGTAGCAGATGAGTTTTGTTTTTAATCTTGGCAAGTAAAATAAATAGACATAAATGTGTGGGTAAGAAGGCCTGGGAACAACCAAGTCTAACCCAGAATGTAAACCCAAGTGGCAGGCATGAAATATGGTCATTACAAAGAAAATTGTAATTTAATCAACTGGATTATCTCTATTTACATTGCAAAATTGTTCAAATTAGGCGTGTGGCCAGGAGTCTACAACCAAAAGCCAGAAAAGAACGAGTCAGTGTTTACTCAGCACATTCTGAGGAGAGGATTTCTGGACCTGGAGGCTGTGGGTAGATCTAGGAAGACTTGGAAGACGTTGACCTCACCAAGCAATTGCCATCTTTTAGGCATTATTTGGGGTTGGGGAAGACAGTTGGCCTTCTCCTTTAATGTACTAAATCAGTTCTCCCAAACTTCAACAAAATAAATGTAGAGAACAAGAGAAAGTGAGTAAAACTCATACCATAGTCTTTGGACTTGTTGCTACAAAATGGTGATTTTAGTAACAAATGGAGAATTCTGGATGGGGGAGATGGATTGAGAAGTTAAATTTGAGTCAAGCCATGTTAAATTTTAGAGGCAAATAAGAAAACAAAATGTGTAGATCTCCAGAAGGTGACTGGAAACACAGATCTGGAGTTCATGAAGAAATACTAATTAAAGACAGATCCATTTTATTTGAGGCTGTGGAATTGGTTGGATTACCACAAACACTAGACAGAAAACCAAGGTAGGAGAGAAAGTTCATGTTTGTTGAATATCTACTATGTGTTAAGAGTTAAACATCTTATCAAATTTAACCTCACAACAATACTATGAGGAAAAAACTACAAATTCCATCTGTAAGAGAGCAAACAGGGATTCAGACAACTTACACCTCATTCCCAAGGTACAAGGGTAGCACAACTGGGGTGCAAACGCCAATAAAAAACAAAAGCCTTTCTAACTTAATCTTCAAATACACATGCTAAAACACTTAGATGTAAAACAGCTAAAATGCTTATTCTTATTTTTATGTATTAAAATTGTTTTTAGAGAAGGATCTTGCTCTGTTACCCAGGCTGGAGTGCAGTGGTGCAATCATAGCTTACTGCAGCCCCAAACTCCTGGACTCAAGCAGTCACCCTGCCTCAGTCTCCCAAGTAGCTAGGATTACAGGTGCATGCCACCACATCTGGCTACTTTTTTATTTTTTATTTTTTGTAGAGATGGGGTCTCACTATGCTTTCCAGGCTCGTCTTAAACTCCTGGCCTCGAGCAATCCTCCCACCTCAGCTTCCCAAAGCACTGGTATTACAGGCATTAGCCACCACACCATCCTTATTTTAATTTTTATCATTACAAAATCATTCTTATAGGACTCAAAGCATAAATGTAAACTTCATATGAATAGCTAAGAAAAATTATTATTCTCCCAATTTTATATTTGGGGAAATATGTAGAAGGTCATGTACAAAACCATTCAGTGAGTTATGAAACCAATACTAACACTTGATAAATGTTATTGACGCTTTACCATGTGGAGGGAATGAAAGCTGCTAAGAGCCCAGACTCTCAACAAATTTAAGATTTAGTTGGCAGTATGATACATATATACATATGAAAGCTAACAATATCAGATAGCATAGGATAAACTATTAGAGTCAGATTTTTACATTTTTTAAATAATTATTTTCCCAATATAACACTTTAGCATTTAGATTGTTCCCCTTAAATAAGTCACTAAAGACCAAAATGTCTAATAGTAAACTTCTCTAAGCAAGCATATTCAAATCTATATTATTTTCTCATGCAATATTGTCACAATAATGGTCTACTGCATGGATAGAATCACTAAGTTTTCGTGGAGTGCTTGCTTTCACAAATGACGTATTTATTTACCTAAGCATGCCCATTTGCTCTTACTATGTCTCCGCTGTCATTGATTCAACATGTCAGGAGTTTGCACCTGAAGTATGCTAAACATTGTGCTAGGCTCTGGAGATAGGAAGAACAGTAGGCCATTGTCCTTAACTCCAGAGGGGCTCAGAGCATCACAGGGAGAACATAGTCCAGTAAGTTACCACATTGCTCACTGGAAACACTCCATAGTTTACAGAAAAAAGTACATTTCCACTAAACACATATTTCAACACTTTTTTTAAAAGAAATTCGCTATTTGATCCAGGGAAATTGCGGACTTCTGTTTGGAACCAATATTAATAAAATGCTAAGCTAAATTCTTCCCTTTGCAGAAAACTAAAATCTTTTGGCATATTTCCCACCAGACTAAGATAAAATATTTTATACAAAAAAATAAAAACTTGGCATCTTTATACAATATTTTGAATTAATCCTTAATGAATGTGGTAGTATTTTCTGATTGGAATGCATCCACTTAACAACTTTTAAAGCTAAGAACAAGCACTCAAGTGTGTACAAATGTGAGATCAGAAATCTGAAACAGAGAAATTAGAAAATAGGTAAATAAACAATAACAAAAAATTTTAGAAGTCAGATAATGTAAGAGCAGAATTCTATGAATATATTCATTATGCTAATGTTGAAAAATGTAGCTAAACACCTTTAAGCTACTGACAAACAGTCTATAGATATTTCACACTAAATGTAGTCCTCATCTGCACTGTTGAAGAAAAAGACTCTAAACTTCAGTAAAAGAATCCATATATTAATAGTAACAGGGAAACAATGTCCCATCGTTAACTCATGCCTCATTGTAAATTGGTTTTAGCACCATTAATATGTTTCTTTTGAAGACAGAAATCCCATCAGGCTTCTAATATAGGTATTTGAAGCATTTATACAGTAAAGTAACATAATAAATATTTCTCCTTCTCCCCCCTCCTGTGTCCTCTCCTTTCCTCTTTCACTAGACTGACTTCCTTGAATATCTATGATACTGGTTGAAACTGTTGAAAATAGAGATAAAGAAATCTGATAAAAATTATCCATACTAAGTTGTTAAAAGAGAGCAATGAGAGAGATGTTTAGCATAAGAAAATGAATCATTTAAGGTGTGGAGCTTAAGGAAATAGTAGGCAACATCTCCTTGTCCAGACACTTCAGAATACTCCCTAAGTCATGCCCACATATGTATGGGGTATAATTTTATGCCACCTTTTATGCCAATAAACAAGGACTGTCCGCCTCCAAAAATATAAAATGTTGAAAAATGAAATGGGGTAACAATAAGCTTTGTCTATGCAACACATCAGAAAGAACCAGAGAGAAAAATTGAGTCAGCATGATTATGACTGTCATATTTCTTGGATTTCCTAGAACAGTCCCAATAATAAATATTCTGCCCCATTGTTGTTTAAAAGAAAAATGTTTAAGTGCCCAGGAAATGTCAGTATGTTGGCCAGTTTCCCAGATTACCTCTCATACCTGAACAAAGAGATTTTCTGTCACCCTAGGTATTCCAATAGGGACTCGAAAAAATTTCTCACCATATGTGAGCCACACAATAAAAACTACAGTTAAGAAAATGAGTGAAAAATACAGCCAGCCATATCACATTCCTATCTTTTATTCATGGTATTCATATAGCTTTACCATAAACTAGTAGTCCCAGAATTCAACCTAAAGAATAATTAAAACACTATAACAAATTTAAATTTCAGACTTTTACTAGGTCTATCTTGAATTATTACTGTGAATTATGATGATTGCATGCTAAAATACTAACGTTCAAAACTGAATGAAGTATCATAAGCCAAGGATCCAAACAAGAAAGCACCATGTGGCCAGAATACATCCAGTAGAATGTTGTGACACTCAGAGTGTGCCCAGTTTAACCTCCATTAATGGCCTGATAAAAAGGATAAGTAGGATAAATTGATAACTCAACTGAAAGACATTACAAGAAATTTTAAAAGAAGATGGTACCTCACAATCTCACTTATATGTGGAATCTAAAAAAAGCTGAACTGGCCGGCCGCAGTGGCTCACACCTGTAATCCTAGCACTCTGGGAGTCTGAGGCAGGAGGATTGCTTGAGCTCAGGAGTTCAAGACCAGCCTGAGCAAGAGTGAGACCCCGTCTCTACTAAAAATAGAAAGAAATTAGCCAAACAACTAAAAATAGAAAAAATTAGCCGGGCATGGTGGCACATGCCCGTAGTCCCAGCTACCCAGGAGGCTGAGGCAGGAGGCTCTCTTGAGCCCAGGAGCTTGAGGTTGCTGTGAGCTAGGCTGACAGCACGACACTCTAGCTCAGGCAAGAGAGTGAGACTCTGTCTCAAAAAAATAAAAAAATTAAAAATTAAAAAAGCTGCACTTAGCAAAATAGAGAGTAGAAGGCTGGGGGGTGCTGAAAAGGAGAGAAAGGGGAGTTGTTGGTCAAAGTTTCAGACAGACAGGAGAAACAGGTTTTGAGATCTGTTGCATAGCAGGGTGACTACAGTCAACAATACTGTTGTATATTTCAAAATAATTTACAAAGTAAATTTCAAATATCTCACTATAAACAATGATATGTAAGTGAGGTGATCAATATGTTAATTAGATTGATTTAATCATACCATATTGTATACATATGTATCAAAACATCACATTACACCCAATAAATGTATACAATTATGATTTGTCAATCAAAATAATATTAATTTAAAAAAGACGTTGGTAACTAAAGCAAAAAGGGAGAGAGAGAGAGAGAGAACTGAGATATCCAAAGGATAGAAGATTTTTTAAGAGCAGATTAAAACCAACACATTAACAAAAAAAAAGATGTGCACTAAGGCTATTCCAGAGAGATAGAAAGGCAGGAAACAATGCACTGTTAAATGAGCTCCATGTGCTAACAAACCACAACCAGCTCCTTTTCTTTCTATTATTAATATGTAATTCATTCAATTTTTTATTGACTTTTTGAAGAATGCTCAGCATTATGTCAAGTGAAATTATATTTCTCACTTCTTTTTCATTCTGCAACTTTAAAGGAGGAAGAGAGAAATGGGGAAAGAAGAGTATCAGAAATGAAATTTTATGAGATTCTCACTTAGTAAAAGCATGTGAAAAGATGAGAATAAGTTGTGTTTCCATGATGCAAAGTAACCGTTTGGAAAATAAGAACTCAAATCTGTTGTTTGATCTATATAATACCAAATTCAGATAAAAAGCAGGAATTTCCTCCACTTAGGAGATACGTGTGCACATGTATGTGTAATCAGATTAATCTGGCTCTGCCCAAATCTGCTGAAGTTGAGGAAAAATTCAAACTAAATCCTGATTCAGAAGTCCTTCCCAGGGTCATAAAAGCAAGTAAGAGTACAAACCAGAAAATACGAGAAAAGACCACCAATCTTGAGTTGATGTTCACCAGGCCCATATCATCCATTCTAAGGCAACTTCCAAAGCTTGAGCACAGGGACACGTCCTCATGGCCCCCAAGACTCCATAACTTAAACATCCTAAACAAGAAAAAGGCTGAAAGAAAGAAATAAAAAGTTAATTTTTCTATTTCTTGCTGATACAAGATGCTTTGATTTTTCTCAAAAACTAAATTATTTTCTATAATCTTTTAAACATTTTATTTACTTCAGAAAGAAAACCTCAATTCAGTTCCCATCATCTCAAGTGCTTGATAATTTCTCAAGTTAACAGTTTTAAGGTTACCTAGAACAGAGAGCAAGAATTTACTCTCAGGCCAGTAGAGGATGCGTCTGACTTCTACGTGGGAGGGAAATCAGAGGAAGGGGGTACGTAATCTCTCAGACTGGGTAGCTCTTTGCTTTTGGTCTACAAATGGGGCTGACTGGTACTCATAGGATCAGACCGATACTCTTCCAAACCCTTTCTCCAGAATGCTACAAACTGGACTCTGATGGGTATGTTAGCATTCTTCTACCAAAGGCTCAAGGGGTGTTGTTCCAAAACAGTACAAGATCTAAAACTCAGAGGTTACCAAAGTCTGCATGTATCAACATTTGGTAGCACCCGGAGGAGCAAGATTTCCCTATTTAGGCCTTTGAAGAGTGTTCCCTAAGGACATTGTCTCTCTCTCTCTCTCTCTCTGTCTTACACTCACTTTTCTCTCAATCATCTTTGTGTTTCATTTAGTCATCTTCTCTTTAGATGACAGGATAGGACATGTATAGGATATGTCTCTCTGTATAGGATATGCCTCTCTTCCCCTCAGGAGACCTGAGTCCCAAGCTTGTTCTCATCTGTTTTGAAAACTCGGCCACCTCAGACTTCATTGGGAATTCAGAGAGGAATTCAGACAGACCTTCAGAGAGGTCCGTCTCTGCTTAAGCTTCCTCTGAGTCAGTGGTCCATGGAGGGGGTGGGTATTTACAGGTCAACTAGGACATCTTCATAAGCAGTGTTGCTTTCCTCCTAAATACTTGCTGGTTTATACCTCTTATCACAGAGTTCACTTTCTTTCAAAGACGCAATGCCATGGTCTGGTCTCCTGACCAAAGCCTTGTCTAATCTTCGTGAAGAATGTGTATATCAACTATATACATGATTTTGACATCTATTCCTTGTAAATTAATAATACCTATAATTTTACAATATTTAGAGCTTATGTCTTTTTTTACCTGGTTTTTGTTACAAAGGATTTTCACATTAGTTGAAAATGCTCCTACCTAAGCTGTTCAAAACGAATCTTGCAAGGCTCAAAGAGTATCCCTCTGACCCTCTAGTTTCTCTCATGACAGCAGATGTGACATTTACCTGATGTAGATCCAGCTGACCTCTAGAAATCAAGCCTAAATAAGTTCTATTTGGTAATAACGCGAAACAAAAAAGCAGGAGCTGCTTTATATGATCTAGGCATATCTTCAATCCATGTCCACACTTCCTGTTATCATAACTATGACACCTGATACCATACTTATTCATAGTCACTTTAAGTATCTGAAGAAAAGTGCGTTTATCAATCTGGAAGATTATTAATCTAAATAGCAGGTCAATAATTTTTTTCTAAAATGGTTCAGATAGTAATGCAGCCTTTGTCACGACTACTCAACCCTGCCACCGTACCGTGAAAGCAGCCATAAACAGCATGTAAATGAATAGATGTGGCTGTGCTCCAATAACATTTTATTTACAAAAACAGGCAGTGGGCCAAATTTGCCCTGTAGACAGTACTTTGCCAATCCCTCTTCTAGATTATTATTCTAGATTCGAGATTTTAAAAGAGACTTTAGTTTTACATTGATTCAGAGGCTATTATCGAAGGTATCTGAAGGTACCCTCCAGGATAGATCTACTTGCAAAATATGAATTTAAATAAAAAACAGAATTATAAAACTTCAAGAAAACTTTGAAAACATATAGTTTATGTATCTTATTTTACAGATGAGAAAAATGTACAACAGAATTATTAAGAATCAGGTACACTGATTCCCAATCCAAAATTATCACAATCCAAAAACTTTATCACAAAACTGAGGAAGTAAACACATGTGCACGTTAGTAAGTAACTCTGGTGATATAATTCAGTAATATCATAAAGGGCATGTGGTCCACAAATACTTACAAAGTTAGATGTAATTTCCAGCTACTTTTCCAGTTCCTTACTGCTATCTAAAGCAGCCTTCAACTATTAGGAAAGGACTAACCCAAAAGAAAATACCGCTCCCCACCCTAAAGACACACATGTGCGTGCACACACACACACACACACACACACACACACCATACACACAGTTGTTACTGTGGGTTTCCAAAATTCAGCCCAGGCCAACATAGGTATAAAAATTCAGCGGAAGTATATCTTGACACTGGCCAGAAAGAGTTATTCCCACAGTTTAAAAAAAAAAAATAGGTACACCAAAATGCCAGAAATAATAATACTTAGAATTAGGTCAATGAAAACTTAAAATGCAACATAAAAATGTTAATAGTGGTGTGATTTTTAACAATGTATATTTTACCTTTTAATTTTTTTCTGTATTTGCTAGTATTTTTCTAATTTGTATGTACTAGTTTTACAATATTAAAAGAATTAACTCAAAAAATTACCTGAGACAGAACATATTATGTAACAAAAGAACTTTTAAAATAAATCACTTAATATCACATTCATCTCTGTAATGCTACTTCCTAGCAAGAGATACATAGCAGGCATTCAACAAATGCATATGTGGCAGGTAATTTGAGAATGTTTGCAATTAAACAGGTAAAGGTTAAGGTATTTAAACACTAAAAAATCTACAAAGTCATTCTCATCTTTATTTGTAATATTCATTATTAGCATGCAAAGCTATTTGGCTTTATTAAACTCCAAAGTTATGTTTCACAGCTGTGTTTCTGTAGCTGTGAAATTTAGTTCTCCGATTATATCTTAGCTATTTACGTTTTAGCTGTGAAATAGGATTTTGTTTTTAGCTAGCTAGCAAGAGAACTTTTGTTGCATCAGTTTCAAAAATTGTCAAATCAGAAATAGCAGCTTTAAATATATCAAAAAATGTACTTTGATATTTCTCAAGTGATAATATCTGCCATGTAATAATTAGTTAGGTTGAACATTTAAACTACTTTATCATTCTTCCACAGAAATTTCTGTTACCTTCTGAATAAAGAAAATATCCTAAATAAGTAAAATGGCACAGGGTCATTGCTGCTGTTTCATCAATAAAGTACACAAAGAATTCTCTGTTCTGAGTCAAAGTTCATATGTACATGAACACAAACAAATATTGTGCTAAGGAACAAACCTACCCACGTGTAGCATAATGCAGGTGCCAATATTCATGTGCAAACCAAGACTTAACTTGCTCAGTAGGACTATTTAGAGAGTCTAGGGCAGTGACAGTCAAAGAGAGATCCCAGCCTCATCACCTGGGACTGGTTAGAAATGTAGATTCTCAGGACTCATGCTGGTGTTCTTAAAATGGAATCTGATTTTAACAACAACCTCAGGGGATTCATGTTCGCAATGAACTTGAGAAGCGAGTCGACAGCTAGATATTTTCAACAAGAATTTTGGACATAATATGCAAGCTGTGCCTTCATAAATGGTAATGAGACTGGTTGAGAATATTTGTATTCAAATGTGTCATTCTTACTGTAGTCACATTTGGGAACTATATAGTTATCACCCTGATACTCTATCACTGACGCTATATTTAGAAATCCCTTTTTGGGCTCAGTAAGACTCACAAAATCAGTGTCATTACTTTATAGTTTCACCTCTTTTTGTACCAAAAACAGCTTTTCATGCTGATTTTATTCACAAGACTAAGCCAAATAACACTGGGCTCTTTCCAAAATCAAATCCATTTACAAGTATAAATATTTGCTCTCCTTGAGAGTAATAAAAAGATTGGGCTGCAGGCTCTGGAAAACTGAAGAAAAATTTAAAAAACATTTGAACAATGGCAGCATAATTGTTATATACCAAGTGACTCAGTTAAAAAGAGAAACTCTCACTTGTGTATACGATTAAGTTCTGACACTTTGCTTTTTTTACACAGTGTCACACCGAAGACTTAATTAATTAACAGATTGACCTACTGAAGACTTAAGTGGTGCCTTGCTATTGCCACTTTAGCAAGAAAATGCCATAAAGTTTCCTATTCTGTCCTTCAGAGAAGGAAACTTCATGAAGGAAGGGAAATGCTTCCCCCACCAGAACATGGAAGTAAATAGATGTTGCATTTTTGTGGTCTGGACCCTTCAGTAACAAATAACGGTTTACTGTCAGAGGAAAGAAGCAAATGGATCCTTTGTTTGGGTCCAGGGATAGGGAAGACTACTGACTCGGATGGGTGAATCCCCAGGGGTCAAATGTGGACAGTGGATTCTGAGATGAGAATACCCTCTAACATGGCATATCTTCTGTGGGGCTTTGGATAGTATGTGAAATAAAAGGATGGGCACCAAGATCGGAATCATGGGAAATCACCCTCATTCAAAGAATCATCTGGCCTAGAGCTCTGTGTAGTACAATGTGGTGACAGGAAGCAATGCCATGAGGCCCCAAAGGACATAAGCCCCCAGGGTTCTTCTAAGTGGTCAGGGAACTTCCTTTGAGGGATTCTGTAAACCTGCAAAAGTCTTGGATAATCCAGAGGACAAGAGGGAGTTACTCTGAGAGTGTGACATTGAAGTTTAAGTCTATCAAAAAGATAAGATTCAAGTCAGTTCTGATTTAACTCAGAAATATAAACAAAATTGGCAGTGCCTGCATCCCAAGTGTTGTAGAGTAGACCATACCTGTGACATTGTTTTCTATTCATACCTACAAAAGTGTTAAATATTTTCACAGGCAAGTCGTCAGATGGCCATTGTATGAATAGCTGCTTTAGAAGTCAATAATGTGGGAGAATAAAGTAGTATGATAATGATCTGTGGCAGGAAATACAATGAGCCAGGTGAAGGAAATGTAGCCCAAGGACCAGGCAATGTGTGATTATCCATTCAGTCTTTTAACTGTGTTTACATAGCTCTTTCTTTATTATAAACACTGTGCTAGGCATAATGAATGCGAAAGCAAATAACTATTTTTTCAGAGTTTGTATTATTGAAGAGAAAGAGATAAATAAACATGCAACCTTATATATACGTGGTATTGATGAAGGAAGTAAAAACAAAGTGGTTAAGTATTTGGGTTTGGGAGTCAGACAGATATGTCTGAACATTTACCACCCAAGTGATCTTTGGGCACGTTACATAAAGCCTCTGCATCTCATCTTCTTCATTGATAGTTACAGAATTACTATTATTGTTTGATTTTCATTACATAATTCTTGTTCTATATGCTCTACCCTACTGACTTTTCCCCCTCCAGTCCAGTCTCTGCATGATACTATAATTATTTTTCTAAAATACATTTTCTTTTGAGACACAGTCTTGCTCTGTAGCCCAGGTTAAAGGGCATCATAGCTCACTGCAACCATAAACTCCTGGACTCCAGTGATCCTCCTGCCTCAGCCTCCCAAGTAGCTGGGACTACAGGCAAGAGCCACCACGCTGGGCTAATTTTTTTATTTTTATTGTAGAGATGGGGTTTTGCTCTTGCTCAGGCTGGTCTCGAATTCCTGACATCAAGCAATCCTCCTGCCTTGGCTTCCCAAGTGGTAGGATTACATGCCTGAGCCACCATGCCCGGCCTAGAATACATTTTCTGATCCTGCTCCTCCTTGGTTTAAAACATTTGATGATGCCTGTTGTTGTTGCTGTTATTATTAAATTGAAGTACAGTTGATTCTTGAACAACTAAGGGGTTGGGGCATCACCACCCCCTCTGCACACAAAAATCCTCGTATAATTTCTTTTTTAACTCCCCTAAATCTTAATGACTAATAGCCTACTGTTGATTGGAAGCCTTACCAATAACATAATAATAATGGTTGATTAATACATATTTTGTATGTTCTGTGTATTATATACTGTATTCTTACAATAAAGTAAGCTAGAGAAAAGAAAATGTTAAGAAAATCATAAGGAAAATATACTTACTATTCATTAAGTGGAAGTGTATTATCATAAAATCTTCATTCTGATAGTTTTCACATTGAGTAGGCTGAGAACAAGGAAGTGGAAGGGTTGGTCTTGCTGTCTCAGGGGTGACAGAAAATTTGCATATAAGTGGACCTGTCCAGTTCAAATCTGTGTTGTTCAAAGGTCAACTGTATATATTAATGGAGTGATATATTAATTCTATTTGTAGGATCATAAAAAGCTTCAAAAAGAAATACGAATTTCCTGGGGTAAGTTGCTAAACCTTGGCTAGGCAGAGAGGTGAGATGGTTAGGCAGTTGGGTCCAGATTAGACTGAGTGGACTCTCATCCAACTCTACTATTTACTCACTGTGTAGCTTTGGACAAGTTACTTTACTTTTCTATATTTTTGTGGTCTAATCTCTAAAATGAAGATGATAATACTATCTACTTCTGACAGCTGCTGTGTCTATCAAATGAATGAAAACATGAAAAGTGCATAGAACTCTGTTTGGCACAAAATAAGCACTCCATAAAAAGTAAGCTATTTTAAATATTTCTGAGCCTCAGTATCCATCACTATAAAATGAGGATAATAATTGTCATCAACAATCTAAGATTGTTGTAAGATAATTTACACAAAATGAAATAATTTATATGAAAGTGCCTTTTTAATCGTTGAGTATATAATATACAAATGAATGATGTTATTTATAAAATAAAAGTGGGCCGGGAGCGGTGGCTCACGCCTGTAATCCTAGCACTCTGGGAGGCTGAGGCAGGCAGATCGTTTGAGCTCAGGAGTTCAAGACCAGCCTAAGCAAAAGAGAGACCCTGTCTCTACTAAAAATAGAAAGAAATTAGATGGACAACTAAAAATATATAGAAAAAAAATTAGTCGGGCATGCTGGTGCATGCCTGTAGTTCCAGCTACTTGGGAGGCTGAGGCAGTAGCATCACTTGAGCCCAGGAGTTTGAGGTTGCTGTGAGCTAGGCTGACGTCATGGCACTCTACTCAGGGCAGTAGAGTGAGACTCTGTCTCCAAAAAAAAAAAAACAAAAACAAAAAAGTGAACACTAATACCAGTAGTAACAGGTAATTCCTTCTCAGGTCTCCTTTGGCCATCTTATAGATGGAACCTCCATTTGGAATCCTTCTTAAATGTCCAAAACTAAAATGCAACTTTTAGTACTATCTTGCTGGAATTCTAATCAATGGAAATTTGGGACAATGAGGGACATAACAAAAAGTATAATAGGTTGTTTTTCTAAATAATTATTTGAATGGGTTGTCTTAACAGATGAACCTGTAGGCATTGATGACCACATTTTTACCATGATATTAGAGTAAATACAGAATATTCAATCTTTTTTAAATGTTATTCACTTGGGATGTGTGTTGACATTTTGCAAAGCAAACCATAAATGTACTTAAACCAATGAGTAAAACATTAAAATTAAAAATCAGCCTATCTTTTCTCCAAGTACCTTTTTCAAATGGCACAGAGAACTTTACACAAGCTCCAGGCACCTCTATATTTAATTCCTAGGGGCAATGGTATTCATCAGCGCATTAAGCAGCCTGGTCAGGTACTGCTGAGTCAACCTCGTTCTGGGACTTTCCTTGCTTGTGAATGCAGCACACAGGCCTTGAGATGTCATTATTCCAACATTATGATAAGGCACTCACTTATGCTGCTTTACAGGAGAAAGAACCAAAGTTTAAAAAGCCAGAGCCACCAATTTATATTATGCTACTGTAACACTCTTGAACAGAATTTAATTTTAAAAGACAGTGCCTGGATAAGAAAAAGCTTTAGTGGCTTAATCCGTAATCATGGAATTGATGGTCATTTGAAAGGTGTCTCTTTTTTTCTTTTTTACCATCAGTAGTTTCATTTTCATTAGAAATCACAGTCTTGGTACTAAGGCAGCACCAATTTATTTGTAGCACAAAGCACAAAGGTGATCTTCTCCTAATGGGAGAACTACCACTAAGTCACTGGGCTGGTAAACCTCACAAGCCAAGACTTCTTAGCTTGGACATGTTTACTAAATACAATTGCAGCAGTAAAGACAAAAGTTGAAGTGCATGTTTCTAAATTATCTTATTCGAATAAGGGGCTGTAAATTAGCTTACATAGGGGAAATGACCATTTCCTCAAAATCTTCAAAGTGCACCAAGAAACATGAAGCATGGGTGTGTTGTAATTAACTTAACCAAGAAAATGGTAGATGCCTCTACTGATGCACTTCAGCATGATTAATGAAAGAAGTCTATGGCACCAAAGCCTAGGGTTCATAGAGTGCTTCTTGCTGGGGAAATCTTAAAATCATAAATAGCAACATGTTTATGCCTCTGCCCTTTATCAATAATAAAACTGTGGTGCAAATAAGTTAGAATTTTTTTCTAAGGTGGCACAGAGCCTTAACAAAGTTAAAATGTGGCATTTACATCCCTTGATTTATAACCTTTATAACCTTTACTTAAGAAATTGTCCAAAGTAATTTTATTTTACCAACTATTCCTTTAGTTGAATAGCTTATTTTACCAACTATTCCTTTAGTTGAATAGTTAGTTGAAACTTTTGTTATAGAGTCATTTGCCAGAGGGCGATGCTGATTATCAGAACTAAAACTAGGGATGACATGCAAAGTCTCATGTACAGCAACTGGATACAATTTTAAGTTCAAAAAACAGATTGTTCTAGCAACATAACTAGATTAGACAATAGCAATACTGTTATCACTCTTTACACCTGGGATTGTCCTCTTCTTGATCCTTAACCAACCACGCCCAGAAGGTAGTCAGTCTGTGAACATCTATTTACATCTCTCCTTATCATCTTGCATGTTATTACTGGGGCAGTTGCCTTTGAAAGAAAGCTTTCAAATAGCCATGAGAGGAATAGGGATTTTTAAAATAAATAAATAAGGCTCTAAGTAGTGGATAATTCCCAAACAGTTGATATGTGACTTTGGAAGTCTGAGGCGTAAGTTAAGAAATGCTTACACAGCCATAGGCTTACTTTGTGACTGAACTCAGCATCCGATCTGTACAGCCCAGCTGTCAGCTTCTCATGTCAGAGTCCTGATGAGAAACAAACAAGAGGAAACCAAACCCTTGTGGGTCGACAATAGAGATCATGATCTAAAATCACAAAGAATTTTTGCAAGTGTTTAGAACCTCTTCACTGGTGATGTGAAGTTATCCTGTATCAAATGTGTGAGAATTCTGCCTACCCTTAAAGTTCAACTTGGACCTCAGAGAGCAAAGGGCAATTTTTTTTTCAATGACGATTAGGAAATAATTAGAAACAAGGTATAGTTCCACATTAGGAAACATACAGATGCTAAAAGAGTTAGAAACTTAGATCCTCAGTCACACGCACGTAAATTCATGCATGCTGATCATCAACCAGCGTCTCTAGCTAGTCTCTTCTATTGAATCCACTATAACTAAAGTAGCTGAAGGGCAACTTCCAAAAGACTGTGAACATGTGTGTTTTTCTATACATGTGGCTGGGTAGGTTTTACCTAGCTTGACACTACACAGTATTTAACCTCAGATTATAGATTTAGCCTCTTGGGGGAAATAACTGAACACATTTATCATATAAAATACAATAATCATTCACAGAAGATCCACATTATACATGACAACGCCCTGGACAATAATGAATCCAGTCCCTGGAATCAAGAGACTTTACATCAGAAACAATTCAAATGGCCTTCAACTGATAACAGGATAAACAATCTGTGGTATATCCATGCAATGAAATACTATGCAGCAATCAAAAGGAACAAATTGTTGATATACCCAACAACACAGATGAGGGTTAAATTCATTATGCTGAGCAAAAGAAGCCAGACCAATAAATGCTACATACTGTTTGATTCCATTTATATGACATTCTGAAAAAAACAAAACTATCGTGACTGCGAACACATCAGTGCTTTCCAGGGTTTAAGGGTATGGGAGGGGTTGACTACAAAGGGCAGCAAAAAGGAACTTGAGGGGATGATGAAACTGTTATTTCCTGCTTGTGGTGGTGGTTACATGACTCTACACACTTGTAAAACTCAAAGAATTGTATACTCCAAATAAGTATTACTGTGTGTAAATTAAAACTTAAATTAAAATTATAAAATCTTCACACAGTCTATATTTCTCTTTGTTATGTACTCAAGAAGAGAGAATTGTTTTTTGAATATTCCTATTAAACTCCTGCTTGTCACTTTCAGAAAATTAGCTCCAATGCCAGCTCTTCTATAAAGCCTTTCCATTCCTCTCTTTGTTCCCACATCTTTCTAATCTTTTCTTTTTTCTTAAGGAAATAAAAATTACTCATATAGCTAATACCCATATGGCTAAAGGATCCCTCTCTCCTAGGGGTAACCTCCATACTGGAGTTGGCATACATCCTTCCCCAACATGTTTGCTTGTTTTTAGAGAAGGAGTCTCACTATGTTGCCCAGACTGGAGTGCAGTGGCTATTCACAGATGTAATCATGGCACACTACAGCCCAGAGCTCCTGGGTTCAAGCGGTCTCCCTGCCCGGATCCTCTTGCCTTGGCCTTCTAAGTAGCTGGGACTACAGGCCCATGACACTTCATCGGCTCCCAACACGTTTTCATACTTTTACTACATAGCTATATACCAAAAACTTTTGTAAATTTTTTTGGTTTTTAAATTTTATGTTAATAGATATTACTATCACATGTATTCTTTTTCAATTTGCGTTTTTTACCCAACAATGCTTTCAAAACAGTCCATTTTTAATTGCTGCAAAGTATTTCACTGTAGGAATATGCCAATACATTAATTCATTCATTATTCATTGACATATATTTAAGCCTTTTCCATGCTCCATGTTACACCGTGCCACATTTATCTGTTATGTCTGCTCTTCCTGCAAATGTGATGAGCAACTCCAGGGCAGAAACCAGCCGGAATTCCTTTTCCTTTCCTTAACTTCCAGTACACCCGCAAATCACTGTACGTATAATGTGCTTTGCAGGGAAGATGATACTGTGTACCTAGCACACAATAAGCACTCCATGAAAATGTCTTGAGTGAAGAAATGTTGACAAAATATTATTTAAATCTTGTGCTCACTACTTCTCCATGGCGAGATTTGAGGGGGAACTGACTCAATTCTCAAGTCCCTTACTATTCCGGTGTCGAAGTAGAGATCTACCAAGCACCGTCACTTCGCAATTCTGCTGCTTTCTCATTAGAGGATCTCAAAGCACTTACACAACCGCGATTTTCTTCAGTGATTTTTTTCCCCTTAAAGTGCCTCAAGGTCAGTTCGGAGCAGTAAGCAAAGCTTGAATAACCTTTACTGGTAGCTGTAAAGGGCCAGAAAGCCATGGTCTGGATATTAATAACAGTAGCAAACTATTCTCGAGTCCTTTTTTTTTCTCTCCAGGAATTGGTTTTTCTTTTCTTGGGTCTCCACTTGTGCTCTTAGTCTGCTTACCTGTCCGGTTGCAGGAGCTGACATTTAACTGCCCACTTTTAGCAGGTCTTGAACCACCACTCGCCCTTCCCCCCGCGTCTCCACTTCTCATTCACTCTCCCAGCCAACACTAAGCAGATCTAACGCTGTTTGATCTCCTCTCCAATTCTTTGTGGCTTAAGGAACTCTTGTAGCCTTGATGTACAAGACAAATACATACTGTAGCTCTGGGCTTACAAAACCATCTATCATCATCCCGCCTTTGGACGTGACCCGTACATAGTGTGTTTCAGAGAAATTAATCCGGTGTTTAGGGGAAGAAAGGCATTTCAAAATCGGTCTCCGTGCAGAACGTTCCTGCAAACCCTGCAGCGGCATTTTCGAAGCCTTTCGCGCCTGCTTAGCAAGCCTCAAACTTGACCTTCGAGAGGATTTTAAGGGTAGAGCCTTCCTCCTTGCCCTCGCCTGCTCCTAGAGCGCACGTAGGCCTCCTTCTGGGAAACAGCTGCCCGGGACCAGAGCTCGGAGAACTGCTCGTCGAGGCTCGCGGACGCGGCAGGGAAATGGGAGGCGGCGACGGCGGGGGAGGGGAGGAGGCGGCAGGAGGGGGCAAGAGAAGGTGGGAGGAGGAGGATCGTCTGCATATGCATGAGGCACCCGGCACTGCCCTCTTCCCCCGCAGCTGCTCGGGCGGGGGCGACGGAGGGAAGGGCTGGGGAGAGGAGGAAATGAGGGGGGGCGGGGCGGCTGGAGCGGCGGCTGAAGCCGACGCGGGTTTGGAGAACGGAAAAGGTGATTTGCATGGCGCCTGGTCATTGGCTGATGGCCGGGGGCTGGGTCTGAAAGGAGTCCCCTGAATGGTTTAACGGAGGAAATTACAGGATTCATTCGGCTAAAGAAAGCCAGAGCGGGCTGGGTCGGCGCAATATGAAGCCAGGCCGCAAGGGGGCGCGATGTCCTATCTTTGTTCTGGTTTAAAGCTCCTTTTCCATCCTCCTCCCGCCGCGTCCCTGCCCCCACCCCCTCACACAGACATGCAAGCAGAAAGTGCAGAGAAACCCTGTGATCCAGTCAACTGGCTCTGCCCCGTCTATTAAGAAAGATGAACACTCCTTTCTCTTCCATCTCCTTCATGGGAGACCACTTTTCATTTCAGATTATCACATCAATAAATATTCTTCGAGGAATAAAAAAGGCACTTTGCCAAAAGATAAGAGAATGTATATGAAATGTGTGCATTGTAGAGAAAGACAATACATGAAGGCAGGAGAATAAGCACACATATGTAAATATGCACATAATCACCCCGAGAACACAAAACACGGGGGGCAGAGACAAACAGCACACCCGGCCAGGACGCATATCTCTCACAAGGTCCTCACAGACCATACACGCTCTCCCACACACCGGGGCACGCACCCACTGAACAGCACCCACACACACACACACACACACACGCACACACACACAAACACACGTAAACCAAGGACCTCAGAAAAGGCATCCAAATGAATTCACACGCAGTAGAAAGACCGACGAGAAAATACCAGAGAAGAATTAAAATGATTCATCCCCTCCCCCTCCAAAAAAAATACTCAAGTGGAATGATTCTATTTGCATAATACTAATACACGCAGGACTCCGACACCGGCAAAAAAATGGCTCCATTGGAGGCACACACCAGAGAATGCGTGTAAACACACACACACAAACACGTACACACGCACGCACGCGCGCCTGCGGGCGGGACACACCCACAGCCTGTGTCCTCCGCCCACGGGCACAGGCAGAGACCGATGCCATCAACAGCGCCCAGTACAGTTGTCCAGAAAACACTAATGCGAGAAAAACGAAAGAAACCCACCCACCCTACTCAGCCACGGAAGCACCGTTGGAGAATCCAGGTTGCTTAAACACACCACGCACACTCACGCACACACACAGCCTTGGCAGACAAGAGAGTTGGGTTCAAAGAAAGTAACAGATGCACAATAGATAACCGAGTGCTGGAGTATGTCATCAGCTTAAACAATACTTTGAAATTACTTCAGCCTGAAGATAGCTTTCCGAGATACTCCCTGAAAAATCATACCAAAAAAAAAAAAAAAACCTTTTCATTTATTCTGTTTTTCTGTTACTTTCTTTCTTTCTTTTTTTTTTCCTTGTCATTTTAAAGACAGGATAGAGGGAGAATTCGCCATCCTCCAAAGAAGGATAGCCCTGTTTTTGTTTTGTGAGCCCGTGAGCTTTCCAGCTGATTTCCCAGGGAAGAAGGTGCCAGGGAGCGGTCCTTTCCGCAGCCTCCCAGCCAGACAGCACCACAAAAGGCATTATTACACATCCCAAATAACAAGGGCTGTCTATATATTTACAAATCTGTTCAAATATTTAACCTCTTAACTTGCTAAATATCCCCCTCTTCGCTTTCTTTCTCTCTTGCACTCTCCGCTCTCCCCCCTTTCTGCCTTCTCTCTCTCCTCCTTTTCCTTTCTCTTTCTAAAAGGAGTAGGGACCAGAATCGCCTTTCTGGAGTCCAAAATGTAGCCAGGGGCTCTGGGCTTTACCTGACCCTACTTGAATGACAATTTCGTTTCCAGGCAATTGCTTCTTTGCTACCCAAAAGATCGGGTTTGACTCACTAGGGTTACATTTTTTAAAGTAGAAGCTTCGATATTGCCCCTCAGTTTTTAAACTTTCGCCGAAAAGCATCCCCTAAATCGGAGGGCTTTTCTTGCGTCTTTAGAAGTTGCCAATCCCCCAATCCTTGAAGTTTTTCCCCGCGTTGCGCCTTCCGTCCATCAAGGGAGGAGTAGGGGGGCAACTGTATAGCGGGGACCCTCTAAAGACAGTCAGAAAGTTTCAGCGGTGTTTGGCGACCCAGCCAAGGCCAGGGGTGATGCACAAGCCTATTGCTGGGACCAATTTGGAATGCCATCCCTGAGAATGTCTTACTGCCCAGATCTTTCTTTATGGGGCTAATAAAGTCATTCTTAGGGCCAACGTAAAATGTGAAGCTATATGGCAGTGGGCCTATGTATTAGAAGGGTTAGCTTTCCCAAACATTGAAGTGCTCTTACTTTGATGCTTAAAAGGGCAAAAAAAGTTTTCTGAGCACGGCGGAAAGTGGCAGGCGGCCGGCTACGGACACCTGCGCAGCCAATGTCCTCCCCCGCAGGCAGGTGCCCTGGGTGGACTTCCATTCAAGGGACTAACAAACGCCCTTACCCCAGGGTGTTTCCGCTTCGCCTAAGACTCTGCTGTGGTGAAATTTAAAGTGGCTTGAAGGGGCTTCCCAGTGCCATTCTGGGGTTTTCTTTTCGTTAAAAAAAAAAAAAAAAAAAAAGACAAGAAAATCCGGTGCCTTTAAAGTTGACGCAGAAAGGGAGACTTGGCATATTTCCTGTGGCCTAACAGAATAACTTTATTTATGTATTTATTTGTTTGTTTCGAGGTAGTGAAAAAAATGAAACTGCAGTTTGGCGAGACAATGAGATACGTGTCTCCATGTCAGATTTGTTCAGTTGTCCATAATATTTCAGCTTCCACTAGCTTCGGTTGTCTGTTGGCCTCTAAGGTGCCCCGCCCTGGGATCCTCCAGAAAACACCTTAGAAAAACCAGCCCTCACCTTGGAAGCTTACCCTAAACAAACTCAAGTTGGGGTTACACCTCTCAGTGGTCCAAGAACCCTCTGCCCCCGGTACCCGCCAGTCGCTGACTGTCCCGAGTTGCTGAAACACATCAGTCTGCTTGGTAATGACCTTTGCTTGGGGTTGTCGGGGCTGGCATGCGGCGACAGTTACCCAAACCTTGGGCAAGTGGAAGGAAATTTTAGATAAGGTATATGTTTTACAGAGATTTACTGAAAACTTTTACAGATACCAAATAAGAGAGGGTAGGAAGGCTAAGTGAGTTAAAAAAAAAAAAGTATGTTTACTCTTTGTGCCATGATAGATCCGGGAGGAAAACGTTGGCACTAGATTATTATGCAGTGCATTCTGTAAAACGCCATCTATTTGCATGCCAGAATGATGGTCAGGACATTTTCCCCTTATTGCACAAACCCCTTATGAAAACCGCAGGCAGTTTAAGAGTTTTCTAGTTTTTCCTGATCAGAAACGATATTCATCCAGAGACATTATCTAAATCTGTGGAAAAATGAAGGCTGCTTGTCATGCGTCCTTCGTCTCCAGTAATGTGTGCCACCCAATTAGAAGCAATTTAAGCAATCAAGGCCGTTATGAGAGAAGGGGGTGTTAAAAATAGGTTTTCTATAGCCTCGGAACTCTAATTCGGAAGAAAATCTAAAATTACATATATATCATTTCTTTATATAAAATAAATATATAATCTCAGTGTCTTCTGTTCTCTCTTCTTTTTTCCTCCATGGTCTCTCCCCCATTGCCTGTCTTCCTTTTGGGAATTCATAACAGACGTTATGTATAAAACACAGATGAAAAGGGACAGGGCCCCTGAAAAAGTCTAAGACCAAACCAGAAGATCTGGGTGGGGCTTAGCCCAACCTTTCCTGGGCTTCTCGCTGTTGCAGCGTCCCTGATAGTGATAGTTATCCGACTTTCATCCGCGGTGAGTGGAAAAGTCCCAAAAGTAGTGCCCAGAGATGAAAGGACTCCTGGAATCGAGTCGTATGACCCCGGGGGGTCAGGGGCGGCGGCCTGGGAAGGTGGGCTCCGGTCACCGAAGGCAAGTCGGGATAGCTGCTGGCACGCGCATTCATCGTGGGGTTTAGGGGTGCAGAAGAAGAGGGAAGAAGGTGTTTTGGGGAAAGGGGGGTAAATATAACATGTTTCCAAACAGAACAGGAGAAGTAAAAATCAAAAAGTGTAAAACAGAACAAACATAGACCCGCCAAGCAATGTTCTCTAGCAGAAGCGAGAATGCAGAACTCGGAGGTGTCACATTTCACCGATTTCCCGCGTTCCCACTGGGTGAGCGTGGGGCGCATAGAGGCCGGGACCCCGGGCCCGAGTGCGCCAGGGGCCGGCTCCCGCGCCTCTTCTTTGCACCAAACCCCAGCCTCCCGGCATTGCTGTTTGACAGGCGATGCTGTCTTCCCGAGCTCTCTGAAGAGCGTAGAAGAGAACGGATTGGGAAACCGACAAAAGTAAAGTTAGCAAAACTTCCAGGAAGTGCAGAGCAGGGCCAGCGTCTGCGCTTCCTGCAGGCGCCAGACCCAGAGGGGGAACCCGGTCCTGATCCTTGGATCCCTTTGGCCACACGGGTCCAGGTTCTCTGGAAGTGAGCTGTACTCAAAGCCAAACGCCTATAACATGAACCCTGAAAGCCCTGGCGGGGCGCGAGAAGCGGAAAGGAATCGTCCACTGAGCCGGGCTTTGGGCCCAGAGTGACAGAGTGCACCGAGGCAGGCAGGAAGTCGCCCCTGCCTTCCACGAGGGGACATCAGCCGTCTCTAGGAGGCTGAAAACCTCCAGACTGAGGCTTAATCACCTGACAGTAAGCGCCCTCCAGAACCCAGGGTTCTGGACGGAGTTTAAGGCCAAAACAACATTTCCTCCCCAAAGCTTCTAAAGGTCGAGGATGAGTGCAGAAGTAGGGACGATTCTAGTCTAAGACGTGCCACTGTTATTTCAAAACAATAGCGATTCTAGAGGAGGCAGCGATGCTTGGACAGGACAAGCTGAGGATCCGCATCTGGGTTTCTCAGAGTGTGAGCCACAGACGCACCAACTGCCGCGTAAGCACGGGGACATGCCAGGGGCCCGCTCCACCCCCAGGTGATTCTTCACAGAAGTCTCTCTTACACAACTATAGCAATATTGCAATATTAAAATCCTCCATAATGGCACCTAATTTTTTTCCTATTTGTTCTGCTTGCTTGTATCTGATTCATGAACTGAAACCATTTGATTCTTAACCAATTTATTGCTTTAACAATTCAAAAAATATTATTTCTATTTTCAAATAATCTTCTCTGGAAAGTAATGTTGAAATTTCTCCTTGAATTTAAAACTTCATGAAAATTAATTGCTTACATTAACTTTGAAAAAGTAAATATATTGTATTTTTACACAATTAAGTTAGTAATATGTGACATTTTAAAAACATAGAGATATGAAGAATACACTAATGAGGTTTTCTGATTTAATAAATTTAGAGATAAGCATTTTTGAAATTAATTTGTCCTTTTACTTCATAATGTCCCAATATGTTGGGGTAGAAATCAGAATAGATATTATTGACAAGCAATATACCCTTTTAAAGGCTAAATTTGTCCTTTAAATCCTCTCTTCTAAAGTTTAGTGCATGTATTAATACATATATGCATACAACATAATACAGCCTTTGTTATTAACTAGCCAAAGAAACTCAAGTCTTTTATTTTTAATAGGTCTTAGCTTTGTTAATTCTGAAGTTACCTAAAAATAAGGCAATAATAATATCAAAACTAAAATTTCCCTAGAATATTTTATATAATTAGCACCAATAATACTTTATGTTTTAGCTCTCTACAAGGACTTTCTAACCCGATCCATCACTCCTAACAGTCTAAGAGTCCATGAGTCTACAGTAAGGATTAAAAAGAATTGTGTATCATTATGCATGTATCTTTATGTAAAGGAGATTGTATCTTTCTTTTTCCTTTTTGTATTCGTTAATTGTTTATTTATCAAGACAAATTATTCCTCAGTCCACATATTCATAGCTCAGGAGCACAGATCAGTGACAAACTTCTATGTAAATCAACCCAAAGAAATTTTTTATATTCCAAAATCACTTTGCATTCTGAAATATACCAGCCTTCCTCATCTCCTCAAAATGTGTTATAGAATCATGATTTCTGTAGAAATCTGCCTATACCTTCTTTCTTGGTTCAGCCACAGCAAATTTAGAGAGCTGCAACCCCCAGGGATACAACGAATGCTCCAACAATATGAAACCACAGATATGAAACCAGGAGGCCAGGCATCTGAGCTCTTGTGAAAGCTCTGGAAGCCATGGTAGTTATTGTCCTTGATGGGTATGCCAACCTCAACACATCCTTCCATGCTGATGGAGAAATGAACTGCTGGGAGATCATATATTTCACTAGATTACCAATGAGATCCATGATTCAAAAAAGTTTAAGAACTGTTGATCTATACTTGAAACATTCATAAGTGATAACACAACAACCACCATAGCAATCATTGCATTTACATTTGGATATAAGTAATAATTTTTATAGTCACCCTGACATACACAATATTAGAAAGATCATTAAGCTGAAAATGAAGAGAGTCTATTTCTGGGTCGTCTAAATATCTAGTGACCTTGAAAGAGAGACCTTATTCCTCTCGGCCCTAAATTACCCATACAACAGAGAAATTGAATCAGATGAGCTCCAGAAGTCCAATTAGTCTTAAGAGTCCATAACGTTTTAGACACTGTGCAGAGTCACTGGGTCTATGGTTACTCAGAGATTTTCAAGGAAACCATCATACATCCATAATTTAAGCAGAAGTCTGTGGCACAAGCTTTACTTCTTTGCGGTCTTTTTTGCACCTTACTGTAGCTCTTCTTTTGCATGGATGAAATGGTTGGTGCTTAAGTAATTTAAGGGGATCAAATACGTGAACTTCTCCAATGGTGCTGCTCGTAGTTGTAGGAAATGAAGTCCTCAGGAATGGTGTTATCTATGAGAATTTTATGCCCCTAAAACAAGCTTAAATTTTTCCTTCAGCAATTGAAGTTGGTGAATTAATATCTTTGATAATTTTGTAACTTTCTCTCTCTCTCGAAGATAGCTGGTTCATTTCAGCGATTATTAGAATCAAGAACTGCAAAAAATATACTCTCTCATAGTATCCTTAAAGTTGTCTTTTTCTCCAGTAACAAAGAATCTTTGTTCAATTCTCTGATCCCTGCCCCCAATCCCACCTTTATTCCCAACACCCAGTCCCCACCTATGCCTATCCTTCCAGAGTGACTGACGCTGAGCTTATTTACTCTGAGCAACATTTTCAGGAATCAGCAGCAGCAGATTACAACAAAGAACAATTGTTTTTTCAGTTCAACTCCAAGTCTATGAAATTAATTTCCATTTTCATAATCACAAAACTTCCCTTGGAAATATCAGTGACTGCACAAGCCATAGACAGATCAAGTGTAGGTGCTCCATCATCTGAATAGGGTTGGGTTATGTTTTCAATTGAAATAAGGTATTAAGTGATTAAACTGTGCCAGCAGACATAGCACTTTTATCAAGCCCTCGTCTATCCAAGCAGGCACAAGGATAGTCAATCCCTGGCCCTGCATGTCTCCAAGGAAAACTTGGAATGCTTTAGGAAATCATGTTTGCAGTTAAAGCACTGGCATTTTTCTTCTCATCACAGAATAAAGGCTGAATACCATTTTTGAAACTTTACTTTTTTTTATTTCAATAAGCTGTTTAATATTCTCCTGCATTCATAGACAGGATTTTGGGCCCATGCTGCTATACTAGTCCACAACCATTTATTTAATTGTTAAATGTTAACAGATTGCAAGTGATTTAGTGGCATATTCAGAATTCCAGACACCATTATCTTAATTCTTACCACAGCTAGCATTCACACAAGATAGAAAAGCAAATAACAATTTGGGCACCACATTTTGCCTGCCTTTTTGTAGACATAGTTAGAACGCTGACATGTCGTCACCTTATGCCTATCAGCAATACCTGCCACGAGTGTGAGAGAATGAGTGAATTCAATGAATGAATAAATATGCAGGATCCCCAATGTCTATTTGACTATTCGGATCTGTGGGAGAAGTGGCAGCTTTTTAGTGATTACTAGAGTGGGTTCTATATTATAAGTGCTCTTAAATAAAAAATACAAAACGAACACAATAAAATACTAAATACATGTCATAAATCTGAAATAAAGTTGCTAAGCAGTCCATTATCATAAAATTCTTTTTAGAAGTCTTCCAACTAAGGGAAATGGAGGGGGGGAGTAAAAACCAAACTTACTGAGAAGACCAGAAGGTGACATTGTCAGGCACTGTTCTTAGTGTTTTGTGTGGATTATCTCATGCAATCCCCCAGGAAAACCCTCTAAGACATGGACTATAGTGAGCATTTTACAGGGAAGGACATCAAAGCCCAGAGAGGTTAACTCACTGCTCAGCATCATATGACGCTCATGACTGGCATGTGGTGACGTCAAGATTAAATGGGGACAATCTGGCGGCACCAGAGACAGACTCTTAGCTATTAGGTGGTACATCACATAGAACAGTGTTAAACTGATGCTCACATAATTCGTTGAAAGAAGTAGAAAAACATGAATTTAAAGGAAAATTCAGGAAATTATCAGGTGCTCCAAGAATTCAAAGACTACACTCAGTATTGCTAGTGCTGACAGAAAAAAAAAAGGCAGTGTAGCAGGGACCGTAGAGCCAGCTGAGCTGGCTTCATTTCCTTAACTCCCCAGTTATTCACTGGGAGACCTTGGGCAAGTTACTTAACCTCTCTGACTCTCACTTCTTCAACTGTAAATTGATAATAAAAATACTAATCCTGTGGAAATTGTAACAAATAAATATAATAATATAAAGTAATTGACATCCAAGTACATAATAAATATCAGTTATTATGTGGGACATAGATTATAAAACTGAAATGTATCGTAATTGCTATCTGAGACATCAACTTTATTTTGAAAATACCAATACTCAGTTAGGTTAGGCTTCCCAGATTGCTTCTACAACATCCCACTTCTGCTTTTCCCATCCTGATATTTTCAGAAAATTTTCTGTTATGCTTAATATGAAACCAAACAGTTATATTCTTTTGTATTTCAGAGGTAAACTTGCAAACAATTTTCCTGTCCCCGTCGAAAGTACTGTCTTGGATGTCTTGAATGTCTAATCTGGAGGAGACCTGGGATAGGAGAAAGTCTAGTGTAGTCATACGAGGGAGCTGAAATGAGAGTGGATGGACTTTTTAATCTGGTCATTAATTTTTGGTAGGAGGAGTTCTCTCTGTCTATAATGCTTCACATTTTTTTAATATTTTTAATTTTTATCAAACCATTTTTACATGGTTTAAAAAACAGTATGGAATGACTTATGGTGAAGGGCTACAGTCATTTGCCCCAACTTTCTCCACCTCTGTTGCAGGACCTCATAAAAAAATAAGTTTTTAAGTGTTTTAAAACACTTCTGATTTTTCCTCTTCCGGTGATTACCACCATATTACTGAATAATATAATTATACATCTACTTTTTGGCTTATTAGTTTTGGACATTGTCATAAACTTCTTCCATGAAAAATGCAGATATAATTTACCTGTACCACTTTCTACACATTTTCCCAATGTAGTTATATCACTATTTTTATTTTCTACGTTGTTTGCCTTTTTAGTTTTAAATAATACATTTTCATGTGTATTTCTTGATAATTAACCACAAATAAAATCTCTTGATTACACACTTTAGCTCTCCTATCATCTGTCACCACCCAAAGAGTATTTGTATTTTGTGTTTATCTTATCAAAATTGGTGATATTACATTCTGCTTTTTTAACTTATATAATTAAGCTCTCTGCACTTTTTATAAGTTCAGTATAAAATTGAAAATCAATAAAGTTGTTATATTGTCATGACAAAGTAAATATTATTTATTACACTTGTAATTATATTTCCTCTTATACAGCCTTTTATTTTTCCTGGAGTTTTCTATTGCCTTTTTCTTCTTGAATTATCTGTCATCATTGCCCCATAAATTTTTCAGATTCTCAAGGATGGTATCAAATTTTGGAATCTATTATTTATTTAAATACCTCTCTTCATGAGCCACCCCCTTTTCTGCTCCAATCTTGGCAAATTTCTCTCTAAGCTCTCTGCACAAAGTACAGGCTGGGACATCCCATCATTTCTTTACTGGATTATAGCCAATGTTTTCTGTATGGGATCTCATGTTAATCTTAGATCACCTCCTCTCTCCTCCTTCCTATTTTGCTCAAGTAACTTCTTAAGGCTGAGCATGTGAAAGGCAATTTTTCTAAGTTCTTTCTTGTCTAAAAGTATCCTTTATTCAATTGTGAAAATTTTTTGGTATTTGGCTGGGTGTAGAATTCCAGGTTTAAAATATTTTTCCCTCAGAAATGTTAAGACATTGATTCTTTCTTTTGCTATGGCTGATGAGAAGACTTATCCTATCTGATTTTCGTTCCTTTGTAAAGTTCAGGCTTTCCTCCCCTTTGGAAGCTCTTTATTTTTTGCAGTTTCAAATAATGTATCTAATGCTGGTCTGCATTTTTCATTATTGTGAATATTCAGCAGATACTTTCAATCTAATTACACCAACCCTTCAGCTCTAGAAAAAACTTTGGTATTTTGTCTAGTTCCTCTCTTTAGTTATCCTTTATCCTCTCTTTTTGAAATTCCTGTTAGTTGAAGTTGCCCTCCAGGATTAATCCTTTTTTCCCTTTGCATTTCCATCATATTTTCCATTTATTTTTCTGTTTGTTTTATCTTCTTTGAAATTTACTTAATTTTATTGTTCAACCATTCAATTAATGCATTTTTAGTCTGATAATCACATTTTTAATGCCAAGAGAAATTTCTTGGTCCCTAATTTCTTTGTCATGGCATCTTATTCTTTTTTTTACTGATGTACACATAAAATCCTGTTCTTGTTTTGTTGATACATTATGTTTTTCCATGTCTCTGTGATATGAATTAGAATTTTTAAGTTTTGGTGGTGGTTCTTTAATTGTCTGTTTCCTGCAGGATATTGTCGTCTTACTGCCTATCTGCTTCTTTCTCTTTTTTTTTTTTTTTTTTGACTTTTTTGTTTTTGCCTTTCTCTTTCATATTTCTGGCTTTCTTTAAATGACTAGAAATAATTGGCTTCTGTTTATAATTAGAAAATAATAAAATGGCTGACTGGTAGCTCTCTGAACATGGGTGAGGTCTTGTATACTGGCAGTTTAATTAATGAAATGTGATTGAGAAGCTGGCTGTGTATCGGAGAACACATACTTGCCACAATTCAGAGGTCTTTGCTCTGGGGTATCAATACCAGCATGAGCTTCCCTGGATTTTGGCAATTTGTCTAGAGAAGACCTTCATTATATTTGTCTGGGAAGTGGTACAATTGCTTATATGCTACACACTCGTGTGGGGGGATTGATAGTTTCACATGTAATCAATTAAATATCTGCTTTTAGTCACACATCTCACTCCTATGCTCCCACACTTCTAGTATTTCTGAGTTATAAGTCTTCCAGGTTTATAGGGGCAGACTGCCCCCTCTTAGGCTATAGTCACTTCTACATATGCCCGAAGTAGTGGTTATTTCTGCCCTGGTTCATTAGTTGCCACTCCATCTATTTTTCACCTTCCAGAACTTTAAAAAAATCTCTCTTTTTCTATCAGCCTCTTCCTGTGCCCTTTCCTTTATACATTCAAAAGCGGTTTTCTATAGTTTATTAATGTTTTAGGAGGGCCAGGCTGCCATATTGAACCTGAAGCTTATTTTTAAAAATTTAAAAACCTTTTAATGTTGTTTATGCTTTACTTGTTTAATACTACAGCTGATTCATTGCTTTTTTTGGTCATTTTTAAGTAATCATGAACCTTAGTCTAATTTACAGGCTAAACTGGAAAGAAAGTTGTTAATTCTAAGACAATCTTTGACTATTTGAATGGCCTAACATAATTATTTTTCAAACTTATACTTTATAATGTGAAATGAATGTGAAACATTTATTTCTGGGTGCCCGATATTAGTGTTAAGAGAAAAGAAAAGACAACTTTAGATTCATTGAACTTTATTTATACCACACCTCTTTTCAAAAGCAACTTGAAGAAACTAGAAAATCTTACTTTGTAGCAAAAGCATACGTAACAACTGGCATTCCATTACTAGATATGTTTGTTTACCAATACAAATGGAATCTTAGATCCATCCTCAAAAGTATTTTATGTACCTTCACAATGGTCAAAGCATTATACCTGATACTGAAAATGATACACATTCTTTAACTCTGATTCATATATTCACTTTACAGATCAACTCCACAGGAGCTGTGGTCATGTCTGTGTTTCTCACCACTGCATCTCCAGTGCCTAACATAACTCTTATACATTGTGCTCAGTGGATAAACATGTGTCTAGTGAATGTTGAATGAATTATGTGTCCAGATAATGATCTGAAACTGACAATCAGGATTGGGAAATTAGATGTATTAAGATGTATTAGGAGTAACAGTCTGCAGCATGTGATAAATGTCATAGGGGTCACCTGAGTGAGTGTAATAATACACATTCAAAGAAGGAAAAGATTGCTTTAAGCCAAGATGATTGGAATATCCAGCAGAAAATAAGGGATAAGATTTTCATAGATAGAAATGAGAAGAAAAGAAATTTACATGGCATAAGGTGTTTAAGTCAAATTAATATCCAGCTTATAAAATTTCTATGCTCATTTAACACATTTAATTTAAAAACAAAAGCCTAATTTACAGAATTCAAAACTAACAGTTTCCTAAACAATCACCGAAGGCAGATCAGATTTTCTTTCTTAGATCAACTCTGTAAAGTATAATGAATGAACATTTAGACGTAATCATCATGGTATATAAAACCACATTTTTAAGGCAAAATTAAAAGAGTTTCATATCATATCTCCTGGGCTTTGGAGCTGAATTAAGATGTATTATTAACTCAATATGCAAATGTTGCTTATTTGCAGTTGATTGTCTGCTTAGGAAGCAGGGACAAATACATCTCATTCCTGATTATTTTACTAAGTTTTAGCAATTTCAACTCATGTCTCTTAGATGTTCTTAATGAAAACAGAATGCTTGGATATTTTCATATTCTGTTTATAAATATCCAGGTGCTTGCACTTTAATCAAATAAACCACAGAGTACCCCAGGCAGAAGTAAATAAACCTGGCTGAAATTCCCCAACACAGCACTGCCTGGGACAGATTGTGACACTCAGTGGTGGGTCAGTGCACACACTTGCAATGATATTATCTGGGGCTTCCTTTAGAGCAGAGAGCTGTAAGTCACCATCAATTCCAATTTTCCTGACAAGCGAAAGCAGCATCTCAACAAAGGCAGGGATACCCATGACTATTTGAAGAAAGAGTGTAAGCAGGCAAAGGGAGGAAGTCATAATAAAAATGATAAAATGATAATAGTCAAGCACTCTAGGTTCTTTACATGTATTAGTTTGAGAAGAAAAGAAGGAAAGCAGAGAGAGGAGAAATAAATTAATTTTCTTAGAAAGTTTTGATCTTAAAATGACATACAATCTTCCCACTGTTGTATTTGAAGAAGTATGATGAACTAGTGTCTCTCTGTGTCTTACCATATTGTGGCTCTGAAGTTTTGGATCTTGTCATAAATCAGCCTTGCTTCACAGTTTAGGCAATAAAAAGAGGTGTTCACTGAGGTATTCATTAGAAAACCCGCCAAGATAACCAAATAGAGAGAAATGCTTAGTGCCTTCAAATGTTTGGGTGCTGGGCACTCAAATTAATTATACTGGTAAATCTCAGCCAGGCACAGTGGCTCATGCCTATAATCCTAGTACTTTGGGAGGCCAAGGTGGAAGGATCATTTGAGGCCAGGTGTTCAAGACCAGCCTGGGCAACATACCAAGACCCCATCTCTAAAACAAAAAAATTAGCTGAACATGGTGGCACACACCTATAGTCCTAGCTACTTGGGAGGATGAAGTGGGAAGATTGCTTGAGCTCAGGAGTTCAAGACTGCAGTGAGCTGTGATCGCATCACTGCACTTCAGTCTGGGTGACAGAACAAGACCCTATCTCTAAAAAATAAATAAATAATAAATCTCAAAGATTGCATAAAAATTCGGATAACATGTTTTTAAAATTACTTATAAACTATAGTATAAATCTTCCTCTCAAATAGTGCATTGTGCCTTTAAATGAAATGAATGATCAATAGCATGGTAGTAAGAAGTACAATGGCAAGATAAGAGTCTTGGAAGCACAGACTCTGACCTCAGCTTTGGCAGGAATCACCACGCGGATCCAAGTTTTCTGGACACAACCAGAGTTGCCAGGTACTTACATACCAGAGACCTGGTAAATCCCTCCTAGAATTGGTTATGCCTTTGAACTGACTTTTATGCATTTAGCTTTGTTCTGTTTTGAGATTGCCCTACCCTTAATGAACTAGCTGAGCTCTACAATTCTACTTCTAAAGAAATAAAATGTGCCATTTACGGCTATCACACAGAGGAGCCATGTACCATTCAGGATGCATCTCAACTGTGTAAATTCATTTTAAAAGGCAAAATTGTACCTGTGCTCTAGTGGAACCCTACATTACAAGCCAATGTCTAAACCACCTGGTCATTTTAAATTTCAAAGATTATGCCTTATTTTTCCTATTTTACATAAGCAGAGTTCACTGTCACTCTAAAACATGTAAATCAAAGACCAGCAAAATAATGCAAGCTAATAGCAAAGGAGAAAGAAACCATTAAATAAAACGTGCCTTTACAAAGTTTCAGCCTTTCTCAAAAGCACCAACTTTTTTTTTTATTTCAGCATATTATGGGGGTACAGATATTTAGGTTACATATGTTGCCCTTGCCCCCCTCCCCCCCTAAGTCCGAGTTTCAAATATGTCCATCCTTCTGGTGGTGCGCATTGCACTCTTTGTGTATGCATATACCCGTTCTCTCTCCCTCCTCCCCCTCCTCCCTTCCCCCACCCGACATCCAATGGATGTTATTCTTATATGTGCACTTATGTGTTGATCAGTTAATACCAATTTGATGGTGAGTACATGTGGTGCTTTTCTTTCCATTCTTGGGATACTTAACTTAGTAGAATGCGTTCTAGCTCTATCCAGGAGAATACAAGAGGTGCTATCACCATTGTTTCTTAAAGCCGAATAGTACTCCATGGTATACATATACCACAGTTTATTAATCCACTCATGTATTGATGGACACGTGTTGTTTCCACATCTTTGCAATTGTGAATTGTGCTGCTATAAACATTCGGGTGCAGATGTCTTTCTTATACAGTATCATTTGTTCTTTTGGGTAGGATGCCCAGTAATGGGATTGCTGGATGGAATGGTACTTCTAATTGTATCTCTATAAGGTATCGCCACATTGCTTTCCACAGAGGTTGCACTAGTTTGCAGTCCCACTAGCAGTGTATGAGTGTTCCTATCTCTCTGCATCCACGCCAACATTTATTGTTTTGGGACTTTTTGATAAAGGCCAGTCTCACTGGAGATAAGTGATATCTCATTGTGGTTTTAATTTGCATTTCCCTGATGATTAGAGATGTTGAGCATTTTTTTATATGTTTTTTGGCCATTATTCTGTCTTCTTTTGAAAAGTTTCAGTTCATGTCCTTTGCCCACTTTTTGATAGGGTCGTTTTATTTTTTCTTGTTGATTTTCCCGAGTTCTAAGTAGGTTCTGGTTATCAGCCCTTTATCGGATTTGTAGCATGCAAAAATTTTCTCCCATTCTGTAGGTTGTCTGTTTGCTTTTGTGACAGTTTATTTGGCTGAAAAGCACAAACTTTTTAAACGTTATTCTCTTTCAGTTTCAAAGGGACTGAAAAGCCATCTGCTTATTTTGCAGTGTGCATACCACCTTGCCCACTACTATTCCATCTATCTTCCACTCTCCACATGCCTATACCCATCCAGACACCAAATTAATTACTCAATAGTCCAATAGTTTTTTTTGGACCAATAGTTTTTTTCCTCTAGCAAAGCCAAAGAACAATAAAAGTCTGCTTTGGAGTTTGCAGCATTGCCAAAACTATACTCCTGTGTGAGTGTTGCTTTTGTGGCATGCAGACCTCCACGACAGAAGCTCTGCTGCTGCTAGTGATAGAGTGTCTCTGGGCAGGTACATTCTGAGCCCCACGTGTAAAGGAGCGACACCTGGGAAGATTATGAGAGCATTTGCAGCCGTGCATAGTCCTAAAAGCTCTGCTAAATCGTTCCACTGTTGCACTAGTCGGTAACAAATTGAAGCACTTTATAAAATTTGTAGTTCTTCAATAATTTTGAATCACTTTAAAGTGCTCATGCTCCAAACCATAAAGTCTTTCTTAACCACTGCAAACGTATAAAAGGCACATCATCAAAATGACAGTAATCAACTCCTTCAATTTTAGATATGAAATTGTTCTGTGTTTTTTCTCCTTGTTTTTGTTGTTCACCAAGTGCAAAAAAAAAAAAAATGATCATAAGGACACAATGCACAAAAAACTCCAACAGCACCAAGTAATCAAATTCTGAAAAATTCTCAGATGAAGAAATATTTTATTTTAGATAAGATATCCAAAGGTAGGGGTGTGTGTGGGTGTGTATGTGTGTTGTGTGTGTGTGCGTGTGCGTGCTTTACATCTGTCCAGGATCCTAAATGAACTGAAAGAGGCCATTGAAAGTTACAAAGAAGATTCTGCTGATGCAACTTTTTGGGAATGCCCTTGAAATAATATGTACCATGTTGTCAGGGAGAGTAAAAGTAGGGATGGAGAAGGAAATGGATTATGCACTTAAAGCAGCATGAGCTTCTTTTTGAATTAAAATAAATTTCCTATGGCATAAACCACTAACCAAAGAGCAATGAAACGTTGTCATGTTGATACAATGTCCTAGTTTGATTTTTTCATTAAATTATTGAATCAATCCCATTCAGATTAAGTCCTTCAAGCTAATGGATCACATCAACTCTGGTTCAAACTTGTTCACAACCAAACCAAATTAAAACCATACACTGGTTTCTAAACAAAGGTGTCGCACCAAATTAGTGCAATAATGTCTTCCATTTCCTGGGATAGCTGAAATTATTTTAAAGGAAACATTCTATGTCTAGTTTTAGCACAACTCAAATTTAGTTTACTTGAAAGCATGCATAAAAATAAACATATCCTTACAAGTTTGAGGCTACAGTGACACATATCACTCTTGCTTGCAGCTCTAGCTCAGGCTAGTTGGCAGAACCAGTCACATGGCCCCCATCTAACTTCGAGACTAGGAAGTGTGGGGGAGTACTTGCATATTTGGGAAGCAGTGAATATCTCCTCCACAGCTTCTACCCAAACCAGCAGATGCACCCCCCTAATTATTTTAATCATACCATATGTTCATAAAGAGTTTGCTTTCAAGTCTAAGGTGATGATTTTATTTTCAAACATATCATGAGTTGAAACAACTCTAATTCGTATGTTTGCACAGTTGCTGGAATAAGGAAGAGATTTTTTTCTGAGAACCTGAATGTATAAGATAAGGGCAAAACACAAGGAAGTTCCCACTCTTTTGAGTTCCAATGGGAGAGTAACAGCTCTCTAGCTGAAGGGTTATGGTTTCTCACCACTGCATGGTGAAGAAGGGAAATGAAATTGTTCCAACAGTCTGCAGCGCCAGTAGAGAATATGGCCCTTCCTTGTCCAATCAGAGGAAAAGCAGCACTGCCAGCAGCATATCAGCGGGTGCGAGGGGCTCAGGCTGCCATGAAAAGAGCATGCTGAGTGCAGCCTTAACTCTTCACTAGCAGTTGACTTGCCTAAACACAATCTACCATTACTATGAAAATATACAGCTAAGAAGTCAAATAACAAACATTTCTTATACAGCATTGGAGCTTTAATTTATGCATTTCTAACCAGTTGCTTCAGACAGCTTTGTATTTATGGCTTATGTGCTTCAATTAATTTAAGAGACATTTCAATGACAGAAGAAAATCCCTTTTACAAAGCAGCATTTGGCTTTTTGGGCCTCTGAACCCAAAATAGAATTTATCAAGCCAAGGAGGACGCGATACTTCCTGACCAAAAAAGAGAGCATGGATTTTACAAGGTTAATAAACTTAATGTAGAACAGAGTGGTACTGTTCCATGTTAAGTCTCCATGTAAATTAGTGTGAACCTAGGTGTGTATTAGAACACAGCTGTTATACAAACTGCAAAGATCTTCAGGTGTTCTCAACTAGAGAAAGGTTCCTTTCCTAGGAGGCAGTTGGAAATGTGTAGGAGTGCTTTATTATTGTTTTTATTCTTTAGTTTTGCCAAGATTTTCAGTGGGGGGCTTCTGGTGGCAATGGTGAATGGGGAAGTCAGGGATATCAAATATCTTACAGTATGTGGGATAATCCCACAATAAAGAATTTCTTGCCAAAAATACCAGTAGTACTCCAGTTGAGAAATACAGAGCTAAACAAATACAAAAGCTCACAATGCGGCCAGGCATGGTAGCTCACGCCTGTAATCCTAGCACTCTGAGAGGCTGAGGAGGGAGGATCACTCAAGGTCAGGAGTTCAAGACTAGCCTGAGCAAGAGTGAGACCCCGTCTCTACTAAAAATAGAAAGAAATTAGCTGGACAACTAAAAATATATAGAAAAAATTAGCCGGGCATGGTGGTGCATCCCTGTAGTCCCAGCTACTCGGGAGGCTGAGGCAGAAGGATTGCTTCCGCCCAGGAGTCTGAGGTTTCTGTGAGCTAGGCTGATGTCATGGCACTGTAGCCCAGGCAACAGAGCAAGACTCTGTCTCAAAAAAAAGAAAATAAAAATAAAAAAAATAAAAATTTAAAAATATACCCCAAATGGACCTAGCTGATAAAAATTACTGTGGTTATAATCCAAATATATTGATTGGCCTTAAGAGTTTCATGGCTACACATTACACTTTCACAGATTGTGTCTGACGTGGGCATTTCAGGCAGAGAGACTAGTTTGGGAACGGCCAGAAGAGCAGAAGATGGGCAGATGCAGGAAGCGTTAAAGGTGGGTAGATGGGTATGACTTGAACATTCAATACACAGGAAACAAAAAAGGAGAGAAAAGGTTGGGAGACTGGAGAGCTTTAATTAAATCCATCTTGATTATATCTGTATTTAGGAACATTCTACTGTAAGTT